>JADFUC010002149.1:0-10861 GCA_019722365.1 Lithospermum erythrorhizon
CTATTACGTATTGCTATCCTTGTTTGTAACATTTCTTGAACATATTATAAGCTACATACCATAGGAAGAAAGGGTTAAAAAAACAACAATAAGTAGGCAAACTGTAATCACGCTTAAAAAACTACAGGGAAAAAATGGACTATTCTCAAAACATGCAATTATAGTCAATATGATAGAATTCAATATAAAATGAAACATAAAAGAGTAAAATAGAATACAATTAAGAAGTATAGAGAAAAATTCACTACTTTTAAAACATCCAACTATAAACAATATGATAGAGTTCAATGTAGTATATAAAATGAAATATAACCTGCAATTTCACCATTAACAACTGCAGCAAATGAAGACGAGCGGTAAGGGATTAACTGTGAGAAGATCTCTTCGGCTTACTGTGAGACGGATCATCCAAAGACAGATTTAACGGTTGGTATATTACCGTGCCATCCAGGTTCACCAGTAGGGAACATCAACACATATTGAAGTGGATCATAACAAGCATAGTAACACTGAATACTACGAATCTTACCTGACCTTGTATACACCCGTATATTACGCTCATGTGATCCTCCAGCTGCCCCATCATCATCCTCTCAACCCATACGCTCGCTAAATTTCAAAAGACGTAAGGCGCATTATACACCCTCTGGTCAAGAGTAGAATCTGATTTAATTATAATGCAGTGCCGTTCCAGATTCTCAAAGGTCGACAGAGTTCTTAGGAAAAGAGAATATGGGTTCGGCTCCATTAATATAACAAAGAGCAACACATGTCGCCCGTAGCTTCAGTGCGTCAAGCGGTCCTATTAGCGAGCCGCTCGATTGGATCATAAAAGTAGAACTGTAAGCCGGCCATCGGAAATGAAGAATCAGCCGGAAATAAATCATTGAGGAAGTGGTAGATTGGCCCCCGTGCACGAACGGTGTAAATACCCCGGTTACGTCTTTCATACTCCGGATCATAATGGATACTCATCATACTATAAAAAGATTGTTGTATGTGCGGATCATTGCTTGAAAATCCTTCGAAGTATCATCAGAGCCCGTAATGAGGTTGACCAAATAATCAGGTAGCACAAACGATGCCAATGAAACTCCGGCCCACGAATGTGTTTGGCCGATTCCTCGTAAAAATCAGATGTTCCAAAATAGGCACAAGCTTGAACACGCGAAGCGATCAAGCTACGATCACCTATGATGCATGAAATAGAACACCCACTTAATACAAATAAGAATGCAATACACCAGATAATATATAAATGTGTGTAGGTAAAAGACAAATCAACAAAAATACCAATAGAAGCCCGCAATGCAACACATTCTTCATCAATCCCCAATGAAGCTCCCGTAAGTTTTTTGGCTGCCACCAATACAAGAGCCAAGTAAAAAAAACATACATGCCTTTATGATATTACAACAGAATGGAACATGATATCACAAAAGAATGTATGGAACGAACAATCGTAAATAAAAGAAGAAACCCGCATAACGCTTCCCGATGTCGGGAAATCAATGAAAATTGATTCCTTTTATTATGCCCGTTGCAACAATTTTTGTATCAATTCATTTACCGGGTTGGTTAAATATGATTTATCGGAACTTAGTGTTCACCCTAGTAATTGTATATTACTAGTTCGGTTCTCATGATAATTTAAGGGTTATGAACATTGCTAGATTCCTTTAATTATTAAATCGTTATAATAATAGTAATCGGTCAAATTATTATTATACAAGTTATTATTATTATCTCGAGCCTGGTCACACATACAGTGACGTTGAATTATATTTCATGTATGAAATTAAACTACATTTGCTAAATCGAGTTGATCAGAATCAACGAATATTCTCACTGGAAATTTTACATTGATAATGTAAAATATAAATTGATAACCCTAATTAATTATCAGTCAATTGAATGAATTCATAGTTAGTTGAGATTGTTAGTAAACCTTGTTAAAATTAATAATAACTGTTAAAAGTTTTATCTAATTAACGGTTTAATTAAATCAAACGAAGTCGGCTCATTAACCGCTCGTCAAGCTTTTAGACTAAACGATGGATCACCATATAAGGATCCTTATCATTTAGGTTTCGCATGATTATGAAAAAAAAGAAAAAACTCCATCTCCTCCTAAATGGGCGGTGGAATACCAAGGGAAGAATTGAAAATTCTTCTCTTGATTTTTCATCCAATCCCTTAGTTCTAGCAAACTCAAGTTATGATTCAACCCTTCCAAGGTACCTTGCAGAACACCTACTGGGCGTTGGGACAAACAATCGGAGGAGATCAAAGGGAATTCACGTGGTGGAGCTCGACTCAAGGGTGGTTTTCACTATCTTCCGCCGCAATGTGTTAATTCCTCGTAGTTGCAGACAGTAGCTATTATGTGTTTTAGATTAAATTTATGTCATTTCGAGATCCCGGATAAAGAATTTGGGTAAGTTGAATCATGTAAATGAATAGATTCTAACATCCGATGCTTCCTATTAATTTCTTCCCTTTTGGATTCGACGGAAGATATTAGGCGTCGTATTTTGTTAATGACATCTTTATTGGCTGAAAAAATCATAAAACCCGGCAGGAGATAAGATTCAAAAAAGAAAAGATAGAAAAAATAACATAAAATCATATATGTAAAAACAATAACCACAACTATGCCACTTGGTGAATGAATCAGTACCAACCTGCATAATAGAATCGCTTCCGCTGCCTCCGCTCTTCGTCATTTAGCATGACTGCAAAAATAAACTTGCAACAAACATGCACCTAAAAAAGGGCAAGAAGCGGAACCACATACAATTATAACTACCCTACAACTCTAACTGGCAAACTAAGAATGACGACTTAGAGATAAACCAAAAACAATCTTGCCAAATCAATGCACATTATAGAAGTCAATCACTAATTCGATAACACACATAGAGGCTTTAATATAAAAAACATACAAATTCAAATTGAATCAAATAATAGAAAAATAGACAGATATCTCCATACAAGAAGGCAGACCAACAACGACTTAGATCTACAAAAAGCAATTGTAGTTGTAGAAAGCATTAGGAAAGGATGAGCAGGCTTACCCGGCAAAAAAAGTATCCTCTGAACTATAGCCCAACTACAATTATAGCCCAACTACAAACATCAAACAGACAAAGTAACAACCAAACAATTATTAGAAACCTTAAAGAAAGAAACAATCATTCAACCTTAAGAAATACAAATACAATAATGGATCGGTAATGACAAGTATTTGTACAAAAGAAATGCAGAAATAATATTCAAGATTGATGCGATTCAAGTCTTTCCTCAACATCATCACTACCATAAATAGAACTTGATAAGAATATAACCACAACACAACTTAAATTCTATAGAAAAGTTATTAGATGAAACAACTAATACAGGCATGTTTTCACATCACAAAACAAATCAACTACACCTACAAAATTCAACGATATATGCTGATACTATCCATTAATCTATCTGATCAATTATTTTAAATCAACTGCAACATAAGACTACAAACAATAATGCAACATAAATAAACGATCCTGAAGAAGTCAAATATAATTAATTATAACTAATTCATACAATCCAATCACAAACAAGAGGAACTAATACAACATACTTAATAATCCTATTTAAGAAAGAATACAATAAATAATATATTTATTCAATTGCAAATCAGAGAAAAGAGAAAAGTAAACCTGATTTTTCTCTAGAATTAGGAAGAAAGCAATTGAGGAATTGTGGCAATAGGTGAATGAAAAACACCATACTAAACCCAAAATGCTTGTGGCATGCAATCCAATCCTAGATTTCACGTACATACTCATGATCAAAGGACAAAAAAAAATATAAAATATAGTCTTCTTTGCTGAATTCTACCCAGAACAGGATCGTATAGCTATGGATAGCTGATGAGAAAGTTGCACGAGTTGGGGGAAGGAAAAAAACTAAAGTGATAAAAGAAAAAAAATTTCATATCCAAAAAATAGATCCAACCGTTAAGACCAATCCAATGGTTAGGACATGCCATTGAGATGGGGCGGGCTGGGTGGTACATCCTCAAGGCTCGTGAAATAGGGGACCCATGCATGAGGCTGGGCACCGTTAATACTAATCTTATGCAGATGTGATGCTCAAAGCCAACCAAAGCGAAGACATTAAAATGGAAAACGTCCATAGTTTTACAAAGGAAATTTTAAGTATTTTTATGTATAGGGTTAATTTTGAACTTTGAATCTATTTATTTTTTGAATTAAAGTTGACTTTTTTACTCTGAAGATAGTTTTAGAGGAAACATGTTTCAAAGTTTGAAATGATTATTTTTATGAACATACATATATAATCTAAGTTTAAAAGATGATGTTTGAATATCTTGATGATGAAATCTTTGAATAAAAATGTTGATTTATGTTTTGTTGACTTTTCTAGATCTAGTTTGACTTTTTAATAAAAATTATGAAACAAATAGTAAACGTATTTCAAATATGAAAATTTTCATTTTATGAATAAAATATAACATTTGGAGTTGACCCATAAAATAAAGTTTTGATTTTGAAGTTGTTTTGTATTTATTATGATTTTTAGAAGTTAAATAAATAGAAAGTGTATAAAATATGAAATAAATATCATACGTTTGAGAAAAACTAAAATATTAAACCTGGAAATTTTTCATTATACCGTGAGCAACTCCAAGAAAATTTGGAGCGATTTGAAATTCTTTTCTATTTTTGGTAATTTGATACTAAAAGCGTATTAACTTAAACAAAAATAATTTGGAGCTTTAAAAATAAAAGGTTTACTTTCCGGTAATTTTAAAAGGTATAAGAAGAGCATGTAGCCAAATTTGGTGAGTTTGAAAGGTTTAACTATTTATTGTATTTTAGATTTTTAAGTGGTAATAAATGGAATTAAAATGGAGCTTATAGATTTTAAATCAATCTGAGCATTCTTGAGTAGTTTGGGTGAAAACTTTAATATACCTTGAGTTGAGAAATACTATTGTGGTGTATTTGGAAGTAATTTAGTATCTAATTGGTATTTTTCAAAAGGAAAAATGATTTATGAAATAATAGGGTTAAATGTTTTAAGGATTTATTTGAAGGTGATCAATATATTAAATAACCTTATAATCAAAGTTGTAATAAACTTATATTATTAAGGTAAAAGTGTGAATAAGTAGAAGCTGTGGAATATTAACAAATCGCTTTGTTTAGGAGTAGAAGCATGGATTTGAGGAGTTTGGAATAGTAGGAGAACACTGTTGCTCTAAAGCAGGTGATCTGAAGTTCCACGTTTATTTAACCTCCAAGATATGTATGTATTACGTGTTTTGGTATGTGAATTTGATGGCTACATCACTGAGATGATACATGTTGATGATGATTATTGCAACAGGAAGTTATTGATAATATTGGTAATATGTGGTACATGAGTACAACGAATTGACATGATTGATCTTGTTGATATAATATGAGTATTTGATATTGCCAGTGGTATGTTGAGATATATGATAAGAAGGTATACGTTGTTGTTATATTGATCCTCGTCGATAATTAATAAGAAAACGTGGAGCAAATGATAACGAATGAATATCCTATAAATCGTCATGTGGGGATGTACACTATGTTTAGATATATTTGTATGTTGAGAAGGTATTGTGATAGGTAATGATCTTGAGATGATTATGATTTGGGAGGTGATATCCATAGGAGGATGTGTTGATTGTTGGAAAATTTATGCAAAATTTGTTCATAAACATGAACAAATAAACATACTTTACAACAGCGGAATTCACCAACTATTTCTCTCACGAAGCCTCCTTTTGATCTCCTTGCGTTTAGCGCCCACGGATATAGATTTGATTGGTCCCTTTGAGGAGGCGGTTGAATCACGTGATTGGATTTGCTAGAATCACAAGAACAATTGGAGAACCAAATCAAGTCAAAATGTTGACTTCATTTAAATATATGGAGAGGGGAAGAGGCGGCTAGAATGTGGGTGAAAATAGATGATTGGGGTTTCATCTTATAAAAACCGTTATATAGCCCGCTCCTTTTTTAATCCAGAATAAGCTCGACCCGTTAGCGATAAAGCCAACTTGTTAAAACCGTTAACTAACTAAATGCTAACGAGTAGAAGTAGCCATTTGTCAGTAATGAGCTTTACCTAGTTAAAAGTAAAATCGATTAAACTAGCAAGTTAATTGATTCGGTCTCTCGATTGTATCTTACATTATCAATGTAAAACTCTGCGATTGAGTATCTCGTTGATTTGATCAACTCTCGATATATCAATCACGATTTAATTTAAATACGTAGCTTCGATAACTCACTTTCCCATGTGTGTGCTGACCTTCTGGGCTCAGATAATAGCAGTTGTATAATAATATAATTGACCATTATTATTATAACGATTATGCATGGGATCTAGCAATCTGACATAACCCCTAATATTATCATGAGTGCCTATTTAGTAATTTACAATTACTATTATTGAACACTTAGTTTGAGTAATCGTTTAGCTAAAAATGATAAATGAATTATTCTGACAATTGTATGATGGACATAATTAAAGAAATCAATATACAACGATTTCCGACACTATCATTTGCCCTTGGATGATTGCTTTACAATTACTTTATCCATGATCTCTAGTCACCCAGGCTAACCATAAAGTGTGTCATGAAACACCTGACTTTCTTTACTCGGCATTTGAGCCCGGCTGAGGAGTACTGGCGTCAGCAAGCCAATGAGTCCCAAACTCATTGAGAGGCTGAGATCTACATGTATATCAAGGATGGAGAAATCTTAGTATATTATAAAGCCCCTTGTGGGGTGGGAATCATCACGTGGTCATACATTGTATGCAGCGTGATTCCTTTTTTTAACTCGATAAATTAATACTCGATTATTTAATAAACTCTTTAATCTAATATTTTAGTGACTTGCGCTTCACTTGGGTTTTTGTTGCAATTATTATCTATAGTAGAAAATGGAAACTCGATAAATTAATTCTCTATTATTTAATAAACTTTCTAAGATGATGTTTTTACTAGGTCCGGAGCTATAGGTGTAACGACCGCCCAGGTGGGCCCCCACGGGACCATCGCCTTTAATAAATTACCAACGTGGATAACAATAAAAAGTAACTTCTTTTGCTTCATAAATAAAACAATATAACTCGTCCGTCGAATTGAACTAACGATAGTACAACGACATTGAAAATCGTAATAATAATATAAATACACATCAAACAATTTGTTATACAACTCGAGTCAATAATAATTATGTACAACGAAACCAAGGAAGATAAAAGTATGAGCGTGAGGTCTTGAGCCATCTTCGCAGATGCAGCATTTCTTTCGGCCGTGCATATCGGTCATTCATGACAACCCTAGGCATGAAAGCATCGCCATAGGAAATAGGAAGTCGACTAAAAAGGTAGTGAAAATAAATAACCTGAAGTTAACCTACGTCATGCAGTAAGAATAATTTAGATTCTACTTTGTTACTTAGAGACTATATACCCCAAGAGTATTATTTTATAGGTTACTCGCCACAAAAATAAAACTTTCCTTATTAGACTTTCTAGCCAACACCGATAACCCCTTTTCGTCAACAACACTCACGATTTTTTGTAATTACAGAGGTATTTCTCTATCTATTATCTTTACGAGTATAGCTAATTCCCCGATATAATATACACCTGAACACACAATAACTTAAACATATATCTTATACTCATGCTTCATTGCATATACAACTCGATCACTTATATTTAGTTCACTTTAAATCTTACTCCCATTTTACAATCATACTCCTCTATGACAACTAATGTTCTCTAAGACTTCAAATATATGCATTTCTTAATATAGTAGTAATATATCTTGAATCGGATAACTAAATGCAGTTGCTTCCCAGTTTTCCATTTAATTATCTGAACTTATTTACCTCCATGGTATCGAATTTTTAGTGGTTAGATCGGTGCTTATATTCTAGCACATTTGAATCCATTTTTCCACCATACATATATAATGTCATCAACATACGTGACCAGTTGGCGTAAAGCTTGGTTTACGCAATTTACGCTCACAATGTTCTCGTTCGAAGGTATCTCGTCCGTTGGCCATGGAATCATATATAACGTATCTAACAAAAGCCGATAATGCCGCAGGTAAAGGCTACAAGCGCGAAAATAAATACCGTATCTGAATAAAAATAGTTGCCTTGCGACAAGGTTGGCGGCTTAAAAATGAAGTATAACCATCAAAGCCACATTCTTTAGCAACAACAAGATTGTGAATAATTAAGTAAGTAGTCAAATATGAATAAAATACATGTATACGAGTTATCGGATAAAGTCATCTGACATATTCCACATGAAGTCGAGACACTTAACACATGAATATATAATGAGGTTCGATAGCACACAATCACCCAAATAAGTACAGAGACTAAAAGCATCGACTATAAATCTAGTAAATCACCTTCACACATCTCTGTGTAGCCAGCAAGTATACCAACCTCCCAATGCGCATATACCGATCCGTCTACTGGGGAATGGATCAATCGCTAATAAACACGCTCTCTTATACGAGTATAAGGCCAAGCCATACGCTATACCGTAGTATATAGGGCCACGTCGACAATGCACACGTAGTGATCAAAAGACTCACGCGCTCTTATCACAGTAGTATAAATTCGAAGCCTTGGCAATACCGTAGTATAGGGCCACACCGTGCTGACAAAGCGATCAAAGAGAGTCATACCGCACGCTATACCGTAGTAAAGGAGGCCAAAGCCCTTGCGCTATACCGTAGTATAGAGACCATTCCGGCAATGTCTGACAAAGCGATCAAAGAGAGTATACCCATGTGTATCTACACGTAGTATAAGGGCCAAACCGCCGCTATACCGTAGTATAGAGGCCATCGACAATGCACCGCGACAAAGCGATCAAAGAGGAAGTCATACCTTACTTGCGCTATACCGTGAGCAAGGGCCAAACCTTGGCGCTATCTCTCTCACGGTAAAGGTATGGGCCAATAAGCGTCACGTATCATGAGGAAGGAGAGTCGCTGCAATCACCAGTAATCCCAGTATAGAGGTCTGCCCACGATACTCAAAGGGCATGAGCTGTCCATAACCCAAACAAACTACTCCACTCCCAAGCGATTATTACAACACACAATTAAAACATCAGCGATAAGTAAATCGATCCTGGCCGACAAGGCCACATGAATACCACAAGTGCCCGACAAAGCCACATAAATGCCACAGTCTTGAAACAAAGGCCCACATAAATACCGATTACTTGACAAAGACCACACATAATAATACCACAAAATTTTCGTCAGAGAATACATAAATACCACTTAAGTCGACAAGACCCACATTAATCTACAAGTCTTGAGTCAGTATATCTGAGAGAGAAATATATAAGTTGGGTTGAGCCGTCGTAACTCGAACCCGATATCAATCTTTCTTAGAAATGGTATCACATAAATCATATTAGGCTCACTCATAATCGACACAACCATTACATGTATACCATTCCCACGTAATCTATATCACAAGGACATATACACCGCTTACATGAGTATATTACACAAGACACATACACCGCACACACATTAATTATATTACTTAAACCTGTACCGTTTAAAGTACATAAGGTAATACCGTGAGAGATAAGTACTACGCCTCTGCTATCACAAAAGTCTCACGAAGAAACGCGATCAGACGTGCCCGCTTCCCATGGGTCAGGAGCCTAAAGAACACCGGAGAAAGTATACTCGGGAACTAATACCAAGAATTACGTTCTAGAATCAACATTCTGACTCTAATCGAACGATTTCATGATACAACATGGCTGTGGGTAAACTATGAATTACTCAAATCCCACTTCCAGACACAACCAAGTGATCCCTGCTAAAAATTCCATCTTATTACTTTATCATTACAATCCAACTTATATAAATCATTCCTAGTTAATCGGGCGGGTCCCTAATTAACAGCCTATACTCCAGAAATATCCAATTCTGACTCGACTGGAATTAGCACTTTTCCCTTCTAACTCCTTTAATCAATTTTAAATCGCCAATTTAATATTACAATAGCTACAATAAGGCCCCCAATCTAACTTCCTACACATTTAAAGTTTTATAAAAATATCCATAAAAGTCAAACTGAAACCCCAAAAAGTCAACTCGACCATGCGTCCTCGGCTTGAGCTAAATCTGAGAATTCATCATATATCGTCATAGAACCATAACAACTAAGATTTATCATAAAATTCAATTATGTAAAAAGTCAACCAAAAGTCAACTATCTCAAAACCCAAGAAATATCTCGAAAGACTTAGAGGCTACACCTTAACTCGAAGAATGATGAAGAAACGATATTCTACAGCGGTTTTTGAGTTTGGCGACAGAGAAATGGAAAAAAATGTTCCAAGGGGGAGATGGAATATCTGGCCAAATGGAACAAAAATGAAAATGGTGAAGTGTTTGATGATGTGGGTGGAGGATATGTGGAATAGATATTTTAAACTTCAGTCAGTTGGTTTTGGTTGATTCTAAACACTCTATTACTTAAATCTCCACGAACCCGTTTCAAAGATAAAATTCTTCCATGACACTACTTACTAAATTATAAATGAAATTCGGCTCAAAATTTTTTACGAAATAATATCATCATCCTTTTTACTATTCCGAGGTCAACCGCCGACGAAATTTTTTTTTTTCGTAGCAGGTTATTACAATAAAGTTGATAAATTAATACTCTGATTATTTAATAAACTCTCTAATCTAATATTTTAATGACACACTTCACTTAAACTCGAGCAATACGTAATA
>JADFUC010001031.1:0-31161 GCA_019722365.1 Lithospermum erythrorhizon
ATCAGGTGCTTCGTTCAGTTACGTATTGCTATGCCCGTTTCTCCCTATGTTGGCGAACTCGTCAAGAAGAAAGAAAAATTTTTCTTCACTCCATTTCATCTCTTTGCTTTGTTGCTCGAGTTCAAAAGATTGGTTATGTCTTCCCGCAAAACTCATGCTTGCCTTGAAATTCGATGCGTTATTGAATGTGATGGGCAACCTCACAAACCACCACGGGTCTTTCCGGTAAGTTTTTTTCTCCTCGCTCACGTGCTTTCATTTGGGGGCGTGCCTCATGTTGATCGAGGCCTATGACACCTAGAAAGTATACTCGCGAGGCTAATACCGAAATTCACGTTCTACAGAATAAACATTACCAACTCTAATCGAATGATTTCTAAAAGCGGTAAGTCTAACATGACGGGTAAGCTATCAATTATAATCCCATCGGACCTGACCAATCGATCCTCGCTAAAATTTCATCTTATCGCTATCGTTATAAATCAACTTATAAGTCATTCTAGTTAATCGGCGAATTCACTAATTAAACTTAATCTATACTCCAAGAATATCAATTATATCTGACTTGAAAATATTACTTTTGACCTAAGCTGCCTTTAATCGATTTTAAAATCACCTATTTAACATCGCAGCAACTTCACAGGCAAAATTCGATTAAACTCCTACACATTTAAAGTCTTATAAAATATCACCCCGAAAAGTCAGCTTTGAAACCTAGAAAGTCAACTCGGCCGTAACTTCCTCGAGCGACCTCAAATCATGAATTCATCACTTATAGCAAAAATGTCCTTAGAACCCACCAACCAACTAAGATTCATCATAAGAATTGAATTATGGAAAAAGTCAACGCTAAAAAGTCAGCTATGTCAAAACCCAAGAAATATCTCAAAGACTTGACTTTCATTACACTTAACTCAAAGAGAAGGATGGGGAGAAGCGATATTCTCTAGCTTGATCTTGAGTTTGGCGGCATGATCGAAGAGAGAAATGGAAGAAGAAATTTTCAAGGGAGAAAGTAAATCTCGGCCTATGAGGGAGATGGGGAAGATGATGAAGTGTTTTGGTGATGATATGGAGGATAAGTATGGATAGATGTTTAAAAACAAGTCGTTTGGGTTTCGATTAATTTCTCCGCTTATAAATTTAAATCCTCAGCAGAACCCGATTTCAAGATAAAATTTTCCATGGCAAAAACTACTAAATTATAAGCGTAACTACGACTTAAATAATCTACAAAATAATATTATACGAAATTATTTATACTATCACGAATTAAAACTTCGACCGAAAAAATTTTAAATTTTTCCGACTAGCAGCAGCAACTCATGTAATAAACTGCGTGATGCTTGTCCTGAAGACATATCTTTTATTTGTTATCTTTTCGAGTATAGCTAATTTTTTATATAATATACCACTTTCGAAGGCATTACCCTGACTCAGCGTTTACTTCGACCAACTATGTCTTTAGTTCCCCGGAAAGTGCTACTCCCAATTATAATCTTCGCCTCCTATGACATAAAGATGTTTATCATAAGAACCTCGAATCGTTTTGTTACATCTTAATACAGGCGAGAGCAACGTATATCTTAATCCCAGGAGAACTTAAATGCGAATTATCTCACCAAACATTTCATGCAATGCGAACTTCACTCAGTAGTATAATATGGGTGGTTAGATCTTAACTTATATACTAACTGCGTTTGAATCAACTTTCACTTTGTATATAAATATAACTAAATTGACATAAATACATGGGTTAGCATGCGTGGAATTTTATAATTTTATACCTAATGCGCTTCATTCAAAAGTTATCTCAACCATTAACTTGACTCAGCTTTTAACCTTACGGGATGTATAGCGATTGATACCAACCTCGATCCACGAGAAAAATATGATAATATTATCGATAATCAGCAGAAACCTAATTCGACATAATTGCCAATGACGCCTAGTATAATCGGTAAATATCCATAACCAATAAATGAGTCATAAGCAGGATCATCTGACGCCCATGCAAAAATTAAACAACGTAAGCCGAGGAGATATAATACAAAAGTCACCAAATAAGGCCTGTCTTTGAGAATAAAATCACGAGGGGGCCTCGACAAGAGCTATAACTCTACAATTAAGTGAGGCAAAATACAAATCTCTGCGTATCTCCTGAAGTATGCCCCATGTCTTGGCATGTACTCGATCAAATCTACTGCGGGGAATGGACCAATCGCTAATAAACACATTCTTATACGGTAGCAAAGCCCGGCCGCTTACTATACGTAGTATAAGGCGCGCGGCAATGCACAAAGTAAAGTGATCATAGAGAGTCATACGGCTCTTATACGAGAAGTATAAGTCCAAACCGCCTTATCTGGCTAAGTATAAAGGCCACGCGTAATACAGCGGCAAAGTGATAAAAAACTCATACCGCTCTTATACGTAGTATAAAGGCCAAACGCTTATAAAGCACAAGTATAAAAGGCCACACCCGACAATACACACGGCAAAGTGATCATAAAGAGTCATACCGCTCTTATACCGTAGTATAAGGCCAATAGCCCCTCACATATCTGCAAGGAAGGAGGAGTCACTATTTTAATAAATCCTCGACTATGGGGTCGTATCCAAATGCTGAGTCACACACCGAGAGTCACGTATAACTCGAACCAAACACCTCCGAGCAACTAACTACTCTGACCAATAACAAAGCACTTGGCCCAAAAGCGTCTCACAATCAAAAATCAACGGAGATCGCCCGTGAGGTACGAGAAATACATAGAAGTGCCGACAAGGCCACAAGAAATATAAAAGTGCCGACAAGGCCTGAGAAATACATATAGAAGTGCAGGCAAAGCCCTGGAAATACCTTGATTGTGACAAGGCCACCAAAATCAAAAATGCCGACAAGACCCGCAGAACACAAAGCATGGTTGGGAGTTAGAGCTATTCGCACCTCAGCCGAATCTTCAACGCCACGAGGGAATCTGGAAGTAGCATAATGCATTAACATGGCTCAGCACGAATGAATCACACATAATCATATATGATTATATGTATACCGTTTCTCTTGTAATGATACGCTGATGACATGTATACCATTACTGCATAATCATACCACAATGACATGTTACACAATTTCAAAGTAATGCGTAAAGCTGCAGTGAGATAAGTACTCACGCGGTTAGCAATAAAGAAGCGTCCGCTTCCAATCGATCCGAGGTGCGCTTGGCGTTCAGCGTCTAAATCGAAACACGGAAGGGGCAAGTGATTTATTGGGATCACTCGCGATGTATGTGGGCGATGAACACATGCGCAAGGAGGTTACGCCACTCTTCATTCACGTTTCTTGCATTGACTACGATGGGCTATGGTTTTGTGTGTATCGATGAGAACCTGAACACAAGTCCTTTGAGGGTAAAGGAATTCCAAAATGAAGTACAAAACCCGATTGAACAAGGCCGGTAAAATTCTCCGATCTCGATAGAGGTGAAGAATATTTAGTCCGCGAGTTCAATACTCTAAATGTAGAGTGTGGTATTGTTTCCTGACTCGCTCGAGCGAGGAGCATGGCGGCGTAATGGCGTGTCGAGGAGAAATCGAACCCCTTGACATGATTCCATCTATGATGAGCATATCGATCTACCAGTTAATTTACGGGGATATGCACTTCTAAAGCCAGCGCCAACACCTTAAGGATGTCGACGAGTCGGATAAAACTCCCGGCAGGCGTGGTTTGGGGAAGATTCCCCGAAGTTGTGTTTCTCGAGATTTGGGGTACGTGAAGCTTATGTTAAGAGATTAACAAAAGATAAAATTAACCCAAATCCGATAAATGCTATTTCATAAAGATATCCAAGGGGAAGCGATTTAGTTCTTACTTCTGAGAGACCGGTTCTTGATCACGAAATTGTGGAAGAAGCCAACCACTTAGGAGATCCAGCGGGGATCCTGATGAACCCGAGCCCGATATGGTGAAGCTTTCATCATTGAAAGTGACGAGCCCACTTCTTACAAAGAAGCAATGAATAGCAAGGATGCTGACAAATGGCAAATAGCCATGCAATATGAATGGATTCACCATGCCAAAATGAGGTTTGGTCACTTGTTGGATTTACGAAATGGGGCTCGCCCGTTGGATATAAATGGGTATTTAAGGAAAGAAACACTTGATAAAGGCGGAAAGCGTTGATGTTTGGTAAAGCTAGACTTATGAGAAAGGTTTCAAACAAATTCAGGGTAGGACTATGACGAAACACTGCTTGATGGCTATACTTAAATCCATCCGATTGTCCTTCATTCTTTGCATTCGCTGACATGAAATATATGGTAAATGGATATCCAGGGGCACCACGAATAAAATTTAGAGGAAGATGTGTACATGGTACAACCTCTAGGCTACATGTGTCACAAGGGACTCAGAGGCCATGCAGGGGTTACAAAAAGTCATGGTCTTAAAGGGGGATCCCAGTTTGGAATCTACATTTTTGATGAATCCATTGAGGTTTGGTTTTTCATCCAAAAGAGCAGAAGAAGAATCTTGTGGCCAGCCAAGAAGGTAAGTGGGAGTTATGTATCATTTATTGGCATGTTGAAACTCATGGCATCGTTGAAATAACGTGAGAGTTACTAAACTCGGTCAAGGTTGCTTTGCAAATATATCCTCGATGAAGGGACTTAGAGGCGAGAAGCCTGATATATACTTGGAATAAAGAATCACAGAGATCGGGCCGAGGTGATTGGACTTTGTGAGGATAACATGTGAATAAAATGCTTGCAAAAGGTTCAACATGAAATAATTCCAAGAGGGTAATTTCCCCCATGAGACATGGGAGTTCAACTCGCCGAGCCACGGTGTCCAGCCCAGTGTTGAGATAAGCCGAGAATAAAAGGACATACTTTACGTGACATTTATAGGATCCATCGTGTAATGCCGTATTTGTACTAGACACGATGTAATCTTATACTGCACTAAGTGTAACGATAGATACCAAAGGCTAATCGAGGTGAAAGCCACTGGATTCTGCGTGAAGTGCATCTTGAAGTATAAAAGGAAGAACTAAAAGGTAACTTGGCGTATATGGTGGAGATGAAGAGTTAAGCGATGACAAGAGTGATACTTGACGCCCGATTTTCAAAGTAGCGAGGCATTGTCGTTGTACGGAAGTATGTATTTTGTCTCAGCGGTGGAGGCGGTATCTTGCGGAGGAGTTCAAGCAAAATAACATTACCGATTACACCCACGAATCTGATGCATCCTTGACGTCTGAGGCGGCTGAAGCATGTTGGATAAAGAAGTTAAGTGACCCGAGGCAGAGGTGTAAGTACCTAGCATTGAGGACTAGTGGAATTGCTTTGTGACAATCACGGGGACAAACCGAGCTAAAGACGAGCACATCTAGAGTAAAGCCGCATTATATAAAGTATCCACTGATTAGGAATATGCTTGATAGAGGTGATGTCGAAAGTATGTAAAGTAAAGCAGAGGCGATCACGGCCGACCACTAAACCAGCAAGAGGAAGAAGCATGATGAGCATATAAGCGAACATAGGTCTTGAAGCAGTCGCGGTGGTGGTAGATTCAAAGTGGGGTCGGTATGTATCTATTGTGTTATGTGAACAAATATTTGAATATTATATACTTAAACATGTTTTAAATATATTTGTTTGCTATGTCTATATGTTTAAATTCACACATAATATACATGTGGTGTATCTCGATGAGTGAAAGGTAAAATCCCAGGTTAGTCTATGTTTTCTAGAGAGTAACATGAGGCTGATGAGGTACACCTCTTGACCTAGAAACCTTAAGGGATGGCAAGGCCTTGAGGTGGGATCTTGATAGTTAGGAGGCAAAGGGTCATATGACTAACATGGTGTTTTGATTAGTGATCAAGATTGATCACGTTAGCACAGGGACTAGATCAATACAGTGGGCTTCGATTAAATTTGGTATGACGAAGCAATTCATAGAAGATATGTATATTTGTGTCCTGCTGGCGTTGTTTAGAATTTTAGGTTCGTCGATTCTTAGACCTCTGATATATAACTATATGTCTTATATAAGCCTATTACTTTGACTACTTGATAAGCGTCTGCCTTAAGCGGGGATTATAGCGGCGTATGTTGGAGTCCTGCTTGATGGGTGCTTTAGCGATAGATGTTGATATATTGGGAGGATTTGATCATGATATACGAAGATCTAAGACTCTTTCATTACAATTAGTGCTTGTTGATTGGTTTATGGGGACGCCATAGCTGGCTATTCGGTTCATACTCTCAAGTAAAGAAAGGGTGTGGGTGTTTCATGTGGCCATTTCTTATGGTTAGCCTACGACTAGAATCGCGATAAAGGTATAAGATAATCGTCCAAGGGCAAGAGTAGGGGGTGTTGGAAATCAATGAGAATTGATTCCATTTATTATACAGATTCGCAGCCAATTGTGCATGATTAACGTTACGATTGGAGTTAAATGTGATTATCAGGAACTTGAGTGTTCAGCTTGTAATTGTATACAAGTGTGGGTTCATGATAAATTTAAGGGGTTATGGCCGTTGCTTTGAATCTTCAATTAATGCGTTATAATATTGTTGGTCAATTATTATTATCTGACTTACTATTATCTGAGCCTAGAAGGTCGCTTTACATACGGTGGCGTTGAGTTATATTTCATGTATGAAATTAAAGAGAAGCGTATAATTGAGAAATGTATTTCTCGATTACAAGGTTCTACGTTTATGTAGAATATCGATTGAACAAAATAGAATCAATTAAATAGTTATTTAATTGGTTCGAAATGAATACAATGTTATCGATAAACTTGAAAGATTGATATTGACTACGTCTTATTTAATTAAGCTAATTAAATAGTTCAACTCGTCAACAAACTCAATAGTGTCTTATTGAATAATAGGGTTAACGAGTCAAACTAATACTTAACGAAGGTTGCTTATCGGGCTTGTTTTTAACTGTACATATAAAAAGCAAACTTTAGGGTTTATGACATAAGTTAATGAAAGCTTTTCATCAAAAACCTAAGATTACGCCACTTGGCGAGAATTCTCCAAGAAGTTTTCTTGGGTTTTGGTTTAACTGTTCATCCGCTTGTTTACTAGCATAAAATGGGTTCTTGATTCAACCTCTCTCACGAGATTGTGGACCAACTACTAGAGATATCATACGATTGATATTACAACAAGGAGGCTGAGAGGAAGTCAAATTCCGTTGTGAATTTGAAGCGTGTGGAATTTCGGTGGAATTTACTCCGTTGCCTTTGTATGAAATTGCTTTATTCATATATTGTATTTATATGTTTTTGTATAATAATGTAGTGACCACTTTAAGATCGCGAAATTATGGATTTGTATTTATACTCATGTATCCATAGTATTTTCCATCGAAAGTATCTGCTCTTATAAGCAGTATAGGCCAAACCGCGCCTTACACTAAGTATAGGCCCACTTGAAGCAATCTGTAGCGGCCAAGTGATCAACGCTTTCATGCGCTCTTTATACCGTAGTATAAGGCCAAACCCTTGCTTATCATGAAGTATAAAAGGCCACCGCAGAAACCGATACCCATAGCGTAGTGATCATAAAGAGAGTCATGCAGGTTCTTATACCGTAGTATAAGGCCAATAGCCTCATATCACGCAGGAAGGAGGAATCACTTTTAACCACAATCATACGACTGTAAAGATTCGTATCCAAATGCTGGTCGCTTGAAATTAAAAGTCAGAATTTCAAAGCAAACACCTCCGGGCAACTAACGACTCTATTCCCGACCCGATAACAAAACCTTGCTGACCAAAGCGTCTCACAATCAAAAATCCAACTTGAGAATTACTTGTGAGGCCGCGAGGAAATACATAAGTGCCCGACCAGGCCATCACGAGGAAACTAAAGTGTCGACAAGGCCACATAAATACATAATAAGTCTTGAAACAAAGCCAGTATAGCAGTACCGAGGCAAGGCCAATCGAAATGTGCCGACAAGGGCCAGGAACCACAAGAAACATAAGTTGGGAGTTCCAAGCTGTGCTAGCTCAATAGTCTTGGCGCCACGGGGAATCTGATCGCGTAATAATCATAACGCTGACTTACCGCTCCAGGCTGAATCACACGTAATCATCTGACAATTACATGTATACCGTTTCTCATAATCATGCAGCGGTAACATGTACATACACGTTGCCATGATAGGCTCTGATGACATGTTCACACGATTTAAAGTAGTACGTAAAGTAGCGCCGTGGGATAAGTACTCACACTTGGTTATGATAAAATGTCCCGCCTAATCGATCAGTGCTTTCCAGCGTTCAGCGTCTAATCAAAAACACCGAAAGAAATACAATTACTACTCACAACAATTTTAACCCACAATCTTAATTCAATTCTGACTTTAGGCCACATTTTAGTTACAAATTGACAACTTAAGTACTTGAATTACTAATTATGTTTTAAATAATAATTAAAATGGCCAATTTCAACTATCGACTAAATCCATGATGAAGCTGACACCTTAACAAAATACGACATTTTCAACCAATTTCAATCGGCCAAAATATCAACTTTTCGATAAAGCCCAAGCCATTTCCTATAATACTTAATCCAGAAGCATTTCTTTCTTTCAAAATCTAATAAAACTAAATTTCAACATATATTTCTCCAACAACTTATAAATCAAAATTTTCACCTCGAAACAATCATAATAAAGGTCGATAACATATTTATATACTTTGACGTTTTAGAAAAGTCAACCCAAGTCAACTCAAAGTCAACTCAACTATATGACCTTTTTCTATCCCAATATAGATTGGCTATCATCTCATATACTTTATAATCTAAGCCTAGATAAATAATTTATATTCAATAATATCTCATAAAAAACCGAGTCGACCCCGAAATTACAAAGTCATGACCTGAAATGTCGAAATTCCATCAGGCAAAGTAATTTCAACTCGAGAATAACTAATTTAGAACCCGAGAATCGATTGTGATAAAAATCAAATTATAAAAAGTCAGCAAAAAGTCAACTTGCTTGAAACTCACAAAATGCTCAAAAAGTTTGACATACGCTTGAAGATCGAAGAGGATGATGAGGCTACTCCCGAAAATTTGAGGTCAGCTTTGCGAGGCAGATCGAAAAAAAAATAAATCAAAGGGGGGGATTTGGCTCGGCTTAGTCGTCGCCCGGAGAGGGGAAGAAGGAAATGGGTTTTGGGGGTTTGGGGGCATTTGAGGTGATTAAGTAAATGGGTTGGGCCCCGATAGTCCCGAGCCGGTGAAAACCCGAACATTTTAATTCGTCCGATCTTCTGGTTTTTAGCTTATCTCGACGAACTTCCCGAACATTAACATTTTACACCTCGAATTATGTTACCTTTGAATAATATCACATTTCGTTCGTTTGACTTTAAAATTCTACAGCAGAAATATCTTGCCAAGCCGACCGATTAGGCGTTGTATTTGACTATTCAAGCTTCAAATTTTGCAGTTTCAACTCGAAATAATCCGAGCAACGGTATACTATTAAAGTAATATTAATGCGAGAGCGGGTTGTCTGGCATTAAAAATTTGTTCCGGCGTCCTTTGGTATATCTGCCATACCGATAAATTCCTGACATGCTCGGAATTTGGTCTTACCTCACCTTATCTCACTAATATATCATACTTCCGTTAGTTTCATAAGAACAACTCCGATTCAAACGTCTTTTCCCTACGGGTCCTCGCGTATAGCTAAACAAAAATCTTACAGGTGGCGTCACTCAGCGATCAGCGTCGGCGAAAGAAAAAGACTCGAGACTTTCAAAGAAAAGACTGATCGAAACAACTCAAATAAAACAACTTAGTTAAGAGCACATAACCACCTGAGACAACCAAGTAATGGAAACCTAAATACAATACCAAATTGTAACGACCGCCTCAATTAAATGCATGCAGAGGGATTGGGTGATTATCAACGTGTATGCGAGTCGCATGCGATGGTTGACACAAAATAGCTTTGTTTTGATAACTTGATAAAACATTAGTTTGATAAAAGTGAAATAGTTTCGAAAATGCAAAATGTTTTAATACGGGTTTAACTTGATACGATGGCGTCGCTTTAATCAAAACAAAGTGTAAAACTCCATGCATACCCGGAAGTCCCCGAAATACTCCACAAAATAGTTTACAATTTTTCAACACCCAAAACAAAATATGAAAACTGAGTACATCAAAAATAATAGAAAAAGATGAAGCTGGGGATCTATTAGCTAAATGCCTTTCAGAGTAAAGCCAGCGGACACTTCGCGAACCTTGCACGACACCAGGCACTGTCAATCACGGAATGGGAAGGGGGTAAGCTAAAGCGGCTTAGTGGAGGCGAATCACCCCGGATGGTAACTTATCAGCGTCGAAGAGGTACACAATAGCGATATAGGCGTAGCGAATAAGTAAAAATGCCATGCTTGCTCTGATAAAAACCAAATCAATTATCCATAGCATCGTAACAAAAATTATCATCATCGACATACGTACATTTTAGAGGACTCGACTTAGATTGCCCCGTGATACCCGAGGATCTACGTATCACATAATCAAGCGAGTAAAACAACGCCAGAAATTCTCAACCCAGCGTTTATACACCCACAGCAACTGATATAATAAACTTACGAAAATGAAACCATAACAATATCACATAATATTCCATCCTTTTTCGGCGAAATTTCGCGCGAACACCCGGCATCATCATATCCTTTTCCCAGCAGAGCTCCGCATTTGAACACTCATCATCATCCACATATCCTTTTCGACAAAATTTCGCCACCGAACACCGTAAATCCCAGAACATACTCAGCTCAAACATTTCCACTGATTCAAACATACACATCGAACACTCTGACGTCACACGACATACACAACTCGAGCAATTATCACCCTGACTACAACAAGTCACAAGATAGAACAACCATTACAGCAATCCTGCTGATAATCACCGATATGGCGCCCACGTAATATACCATTACAACGATTTCATATAGAACACTACCGTAATGCATCGCATAACCACCGTACAACTTTCGACATTTCACAATTTGCGGCTACTCACAGAATAGGATTCGCCGCCTTGAATCTTGAAGTAGCCAATTTACCGTATACTTAAACCAGAACATAAATAAGATAGTCGGCTTGGTGATCGATCACTTTGGCTTCTAGTACAGCTGCTTCGTCGCTCGATCAATCCATGACTTTTCCCGCGTTCGAGTCTAAGCGAGAACACCGAAAATACAATTGCACTACTAATTTTTTATTATAAAATTTCTCTTTTAACTGACTTTAATAAATTAGTTCCTTTGAGTGAAACTATTCTTAGTTAAACTGTGATAAACTTCTTGACAAAAGCTCGGCCTAATCCTAAAATCTTAAACTTTCGGCCCTACTTAACCAGAGTACTAACACATAAACAATTCCAAACAATGCGAGATTATCAACTTTCGACTAATTGGGCAGATTACTAATAACCTGCAATCAGAGAAACCCAACTACTACTGAAACTAACTAAAGAAGCTAAATTTCAAAAATACATAAACTCATCCATGACTTTTAAACTGTTTTTACCTCTAAGCAATTGTAATAAAAGTCCAAGAACATAATTATCATTTTACTTTTCGATAAAATCAAGCCAATCGGCAAGGTATTAACTTTTCAAGCTGCTTTTCTACCCCTAAATCGATTATTTATAATCTCTTTATATAATTCGGCCTAGACAACCAATTACATACGATAATAACTCCAAAAAGTCTAAATTGAGGCCAAATTCCAAAAGTCAGCGTCCACTAAAGCGTCCGAGGTTTCACGTCAAACCGTAATTTCAACTCAAGAACAATAACTAATTTGAAGCCCGAGAATCAATTGAAACAATAAAAATTGGCCAAAGTCAACAAAATAGTCAACGTAGGTGGGGCACAAAGAAATCTGCAAAAGTTTGACCTTTTTTTACTAACTGAATCGAAGAAGGGGGATGATGAAGGGAAGCTCTCCAAAAATTTGAGGTCAAAGCTTGAGATGGAAGAAATCGAAGAAAAAAAATGTCGGGGGGAGAAAGCGGTTAAATCGACCGTGAGAAGGAATAAGAGATGGGTTTGTGTTTTTGGTTTGGGCCTTGGTTGGTTTAATAATGTTGGTGGAGTTGGCTGATAGTTTAAGTGGCGAAAACCCGAGCGTTTAATTGTCCGATACCTCTCGTTTTAACTTATCCTCGACAAGGCTAACTCCCCGAGCATTAACATTTATGCATTACATAAAATATAAAGTGGTTTCCCAAATTTCACGTAAATGATTTAATAATGCTTACATTTAATTTATTTAATTAGCAGTCGTTAGAGTTTTACAAAATATCTCTGCAATACCCCCATTCTAACATTCTGCTTATTCATCGAACCGCTGACCACTTTATAGTGTTTGGTAAAAAGAGGATCACATAGGAACTTTCTTCTTCCATTTCTTTCTTCCTTTTGTTGCTCGAAGATACAAAAGTTGGACATCATGTACCACCATGCGTCCTCTTTTTAAGGTAAAACTGACTTGAAACTTTTGTTATATTTCCAAAGTTGTGAAAGTTTCACTTTTGTTGACTATTTTGACTTTGAGTTTTTAGACTTTAAAATGGTATAGAGGTATCATCTAAGCTTGGATTGTGCGGTTAGAAGTGATAATAATCGATTTTTGGGGTTGAAATGTGTTGGATGTGTTAGTTGATTTTTGGAGGTTGACTTTTCCAGGCTAGCTTTTAAGTTGTAAAAGTATATCATTGGGCCTTCTCTTATAGTTGTTTTTGGAGTTAAAGTTTGATGTTCAGGTGGTTGGAACAGATGATGTTGAGTTAGGTTGTTGTAAGTTGAGTAGTAATTGGGTTTTAGTTGGAGTTGTTAATAATGGGTAAAATTAGTTAGGGAATTAGTTGTTAGGATTGATTAGAAATTGTTTAAAAGTGATAATGTTGTTGGACTGATGGCCACGTGTTGAGGGTTTGGTGGTTGAAGTCGTTGTTTTATTAATTCAGTTAAGCGTAATCAATCTTTTCCACCTAGAGTTGTTAAGTTGGTAATTAAAAATTGTTGAGAGTTGGATAATTAAAACTAAAATGTATTAAGGGTTGAGTTAAAACCTTAAGTTGAGTAGTTGATGACCTAAACCACTAAAATGGAAATTGTTAAGTGAATACTAAAATGGGGCTAAGATTGTAGCAAGTAGTAATTGTAAATTTTCGGGTATTTGTGATTAGGTGTGGAGGCGTGGGAAAGCGGCTTTTTGGATTGAATAGGGCGAGAGCATGATGTTAGTCAAAGGTGAGTATTTAGCTGTGGGTGCTAGATTAGTTTACTTCCTCGTAAATGTGATGAAATTGATTATAATTGAGAGCATGTTTATCTATATAGTTTTTGTGTTGATTGTTTGTGTATGTTAGTTGGTTGAGTAGTTGAGTTGTGTGTGGTGTTTTTGTTGGATTTATAGGTTGTTGAGGGTAGTTCGAGTCGAGTTAGAATGAGTTGATTTATGAGGATGTGGTGGTAATTTTGGGGTTTAGGATGTTTGTTGGATGGATTGACATTAGATGAGTTGTTTATGGGTTGTTGATGTATGTTGAGTTGTATTACCCGGTATTTTGCCTTGTACTTCGGTATGAGTATGATGTATATGCCTTGTACTTCGGTATGAGTGTAATGTATTTGCCTTGTACTTCGGTATGAGTGTGATGTATTTTCCTTGTACGACGGTACGAGTGTGATGTTTAGCTTATATCGATGGGCATAAGTTTCTTCCTGCAGGTTGAGGTTGATTATATGCGCATTCATTGTAGAATCCGGGTTCATGTTGAGTTGATTGAGTTGTTGAGTTGATTTGTTGAGTTTATTAAGTTGAATTAATTGAGTTGTTGAGTTGATTGAGTTGTTTAGTTGTGGGGTTGAGTAGTACTAATGTTGTTGGTAGAGTTGTGGTCTTATTTGGGCATTGTTGCCACTATTTTCTTTGAGGTGCATGTTTAGTTGATGGGCCTTTGAAATTATGATAATTGTAATGTTGGTATTGGTATATTTTTATGATGCAAGCATGATCATGAACTCGTAGATAATATTTTTATGTTATAATGACAAAATATGAGTACTACGCAAAATCCATATATCTTATGCGAAATTAACTATTCTTATTTTACTACTTGGCGTGGTGTGAGTTAATTTCCCACTCTTGGGATTCAAGTACTCACTAAGCTTAGCAATTTTACACCCTATTAGCTATAGGCGGCATTTATTTGTGCCGGTTGATAGGTGGAAGTCCCGTCGGCGTTTGTTCGTTCGTATGATCGGGTGAGTGCACAAGAGTGACGACGGGTAGCTAATCGATCTCAGCGATCTTGTCTTAATAGATTTTGGGTTGTAGTTAGGATGTTTATTTTGTGATTATTTTGGGATTCAGTTATATTGACATTTTGTACTTTGGCAGGTTTGTTGTATGTATGGTGGTTTGTGTAGTTAGGAAATGCCGATGGATTATTTTCTTAAAAATTGTTCTTCTCGGATGTATTTTTGTTTTATTGGGTTATTTAAGGGCGAGGTGGATCTTTTCAAATTAATTAAATCCATAGATTTGGTGATAAATTTGTCCATGACGGGCCGATTCCCGGCTGCCTGGGGCCTTTGAGGCTGATCGTTACAATTGTTTGTATCGGGCGTAAGGTTTCGGATTCTTTGGTTGTGTGTGTGGTTATGTTGCTAGCGAGTTATTTTCTTTGAGTTGTTTTGGTTGAGTCTTTTTCTTGGAGTCTAAGTCTTTTTGTTTTTAAGGGCGTTGATCGTTGTTGTTGGATACGCTGGAAGATTTGCGTTTAGCTACGTGTGAGAACCCATAGGGAAGAATGGTTATTTGAAAGAATATGTATAGTGATCGGAAATGAAATGTTCAAAATAAATATTATGACATTAAAACTGTGACAAAAAGGTAGTACTAATGACTAGTTGGCTAATAACAAGTTGTGATGATAGGAGGTTATCAAGCAGGTGGTATGAATGTTTTGTAGACATTGTAGTATGGGTGATATATTTGGGTAGTTTGAATATGTGGAGATTTGTTAGGATGGACACAACTATACTAGGAGGTGGTTTTGTAAAAGTATATATGTGGATACATAAAGAAGTTTTGTGGTTATTGGGAAGGTGTTACACGTTAGTTGTATGTTGGGAACCTTTGAGTGACTACTATATTCGGAGGTCAAGATATTCAGTAATTTAAAATTTGTTGAGTTGGGTTTGATAAGAGAGTTAAATTTCATACGAATGAATATAATAATATATACACTGAGATATATATGGAAATTGTTAATGTGTGATGAGAATTATCCGGAGTTGCATTATAACGAAAGGTGAGATATGAAATAGCACTATGAAAATGTATGAGATGTGGAGTATGTGCTAGGTTGATGTGTGATACATGGGGTTATCATAGATATTAATTGGAAGGAGAAAGTATGAAATTATGATATAATTGACTTAGGTTGATATTTGATGTTATGGACTATGTGATAGAGTGTTACGAATGATTTACTTGAAATTGTATAGGCGTTACGTAGGCATCTAAAGCAAATGTAAGCGATGGAGTAAGCGTTAATTAAACAATATAGGGTGACATTGATGAGTTTTTACATAATTGATGATGTGTGGTTGGGAGTATTGTTGAACTATTCTTTGGGTGATAAATCCGATTAGAATCAATTGATGGTTGAGAGAGACTAGGGAAAGATTTATGTTGATTAGATGGCGAGATTGCATGGGGTTCAGTGTCAGTATCTCACAACTTGCGTGATCACGAGGTTCTTGAGATTTTGGAAAGTTTTCGAGGCGTTGGGAACGAGGGATTGATTTAGTCACGTCTTCACTCTCCTGGAAGCAGGATGGGGCGATTAGAGGATGATCCCAGGCTTTGGAGGATATGCTTGACGTGTGTTCTGAGTTTCTCAGGGAGTTGGGACGATAAGTTGCCTAAGATGGAGTTCGCGTATAATAATAGTTTTCATGATAGTATCGAGATGGCACTATTTGAGGGAGTTATATGGGTGGAAATGTAGGACTCAGTTTGTTGGAATGAAGTGGGAGAGAGAAGGGTTTATGGTTACAGAAGTTAGTGGAAAGGTCGGGGTAGAGAGGATCGAGTTGATCACAGCCAGCCGCTTTGAAAGCCGGCCAGGGCCAGACGGGGAGAAATATAATGATAGGTAGGTAGTGGGCTTGTCTTTGAAGTTCATACAACAACACCGAGCTTGGTAGCGGAGACGGACAAAGGAAAATATTTTTATACAATACAAATCCATTTTTCTCCACTTTAAATGCGTTTAGTCATTTAATTTCCATAAATAAAAATAATGTCAAATTAATTCCATAAATTATCTCCTCAATTTTCCTTAGCTCCAAATATGATTCAAGAGTTCATACGATACATCCAAATATTTTTATTTCATAAAAATCTATTTGTCTTCATTTTAATTCCATTTAAAATATCCATAAATCAAAATAAATAATAAATTAACTCCAAAAATCACCAAATTTGAAATATAGTTCACTTTCAATAATACTTGAAAAAATCATCCTTTTTTATTTTTCAAGCTCCCGATTAGTTTATTTTTGATTCAAATCCATTTTAATAATTAATTACTTGAAGTAGTAAGCTTAAAATCAAAATCACTTCAAATTTGTGATGAAACATAGAAAGGTATAGTAAGGAGTATGAGTTTTTAATCTTTATTTTTATCAAATGGTTAGTATTTATTTAGAGTATGTTATACATATTACATCCACTTTATCTTTAAAAAATTATAATAAATATAAAACGCCCTCAAAATCAATAATTTATTTTATGGGTAAACTCAAAATGTTAAAGATTATTCAAAAACTAAAAATTTTAAATTTGAAAAATATTTACTATTTATTTCATATTTTATATGTTTCGTAGCAATTAAACGTCCAAACTCTATAATAAATACAAAACAAATTAAAAAACGAAAGGTTCTTTCACAAATATATGTGTCAAATCTTACTTATAATCGGAATTTGATGATATTTAAAATATATTTACTATTTATTTGTTATTGTCTTATTAAAACCGAAATTAAATAATTAAAAATTCAAACTTAAACATAAAAAGATTATTTTTTAGAGATATACTTCTAAAAATATTCCAATATTTTGGTCATAACAAAATATAATTTTTAGTCTACCATTAACTACATAAAGATTCAATCTTTAACATAAAACCCATTTTCCCTAAAGTTTTCCATTATAAAATAAAAACAAAATATTATCTTGATACTTTAAGATATGAAATGAAGAGTTTAAGAGTTTTCTCCTATACCTTAAATGTTTAGATGCATGAGAAACAAGCTAAATCTTGAATTTTTAGATGAGAACTTCACAAAAATTAAAAAAAAAAATTGGAGGTTGGTGGTGAAGATGATAATTTGGGGTTAATTGTTGACATATATATATAGGAGTAGTGATAGATGGTTTTGTTTATACAAAACACAGCATGAGATTAAATTTAATGAAAATGGTCTTAAGTATATTATTATTAGGAGACTGACAAAATCTTTACTTGTTTTTTCTATACTAGTCTAGGGTTTATCCATTTTATTGCGAAAATGTTTATACTATCTACAGTCGCACCGCCAAAATTTATTTAATATGTTACTACAGAATACGTAAACATAATGGGCTATTTCACTTTTATTCTGCTTGTTTGTTTATTACTCCATGTATGGGCTTCAAAATTAGTTCCAAAGGTGTGTTGGAAATCAATGAAAATTGATTTCCTTTTATTATCGCATTTGTGTCGATTATTGTATCGTTCGTTTCACAGGATTGGTTAAATGTGATTCTACTTTGAACTTAGTGTTCACTAGTAATTGTATATTACTAGTTTGGAGTTAACTATGATAATTTAAGGGTTATAAGCGATTCTTTGGATCTTTTACTAAATTAATCGTTATAATAATTGTAATTGGTCAAATTATTATTATTTACATCTATTTCTTATTATACGGTATAGAAAGGTCACGAGAGATACAATGATATTTGAATTGTATTTCATGTGGCAGAAATTAAAACAAGACTTATGGGAATTGAGAGATGTGACACCGATATATATATATATATATATATATATATATATATATATATATATATATATATATATATATTATATATATAACATATATATTTGTCAAATATATATTAGTGAGCATCAATTGGTTAGAAACACAAGTTTAATTAATTAAGCAATTGAAAGTGATGAATAACTTAATAAGTTATTTGATAGTGACTCGTTAGTATTTTAATTAACTTGTTAAGTTAGGTAAAATAAGAACACGACTCACTAGTAACTCATTATTTAATTAAGAAACTATACTTGATCTAATTAAGTTAACGAGTTAAGTTGATTTCTTAACACGAGTTGCTTATGTCGAGAGAGAAATTGGCAGAGGTATATATAAGAAAGGGCAAAGGTTTTTTCTACACATGAAATCAGAAACGCTTGTCTAAATCATAAAACAAATTTGCCCACCTTATCGTTGGAAGATATTTTTTATCTTCCATTTTTATTAGCTACATGATTGATTAGATTCAACCCTCTTTTTGATCTAGAGAACACTATTTGGTGTTAGTCGATTGGAGGAGGCGTTTTTGAAAGGGATACGTATTGAGCATTGCTTGAGAGGGAGTGATTTGGGTTTTGCATCCTTCCCTCTGTATATTATTCATATAGTTATTATGTGTTTTAGATTAATTTACTTATCATTTAATTGAAATGTATGAATTGGTGTTTAATCACAAATAAAATTTATACTAGGTCCCAACAAAGGGTGCTCGATAAAATACTTGAGGCAGATGCGCTCTTTTCTTTTTCTTACCAAATGAACTTCGACTTCTATCGCGTAGGAGGTGCGAGTTTGTTTCTATGTTCTTACACATTTGCTCAGAGCTCTAATCTTATTCAACCCTTTTTCTCATTGCATTGTGTATAAATATCCTAGTCATCTGGTTGAAGCATGGTAAATCATTGAATGAGTTTGAGAGTTTTTGATTGGCTTTAAATTTTGCCCAGCTCACTACGTACACATTGGGATCAAGTCAAAAATGTAGTTACGTGAGGATAGTTTGTTTTAAACTCTAAATCTGACTGTGGGAGGCGTTTGCTCACTACCGCCCAAGAGTATGTGGGCAATTTAAGCTTCGTGTCGAGAGATCGTAAACGATTTAGAGTTAAATATCAGGAGAGCATGAAGGCAGAGTTTATTCTATATAAAAGGAATGAAAACGATTTGTTCATTTGAGATTATCTGCGATTTATTCTCATGCTCGAGGAAGCCGATGAATGAAGTATACTCTCTGCATCTAGGAGCACCGATGCATATCTTTGAAGTGAATTGATGAGCAAGTGCGCATCATGAATGATAGGGTTGTTCACTTGATAGTTTCCCCCATTTTGAGGTTGATGTTGTGGCATTCGCGAGGATATCTTTGTATGCGATTGGCCGTATTGCGTAGCCGGATATGTGGTGTTTGTGCACCGCGCGAGGGTTGCAATCTGTGATGGAGTATGTTGTGGATTGCATCTCTTTTACTGGCGTTGGAGGACTCTCGCTCACGAGATTAGTATCTTGGTGTACGTCTTGCTGCGTCTTGCTCTTGAGATCTACGTTTGAATCACGGGTTTTTAAGAGTATGGTTGTTGATGCATATACCTCCTCTTTATTGACAGCTATGGTTAACTCTATGTCATGAGATTTCACGATGGGCGGCTGCTCGAAAGTCTCGGAAAATATGTCTTGCAGTATGTACTGCAAAACCAAATTGATGCAAATAAAAAAGTAATTAAAGACCACTCATAAATCACCTTAACTATTTTAACTTTTTAAGTACCTACACTGAACCGCCTAAGAAACTCGAATTTATCGGTCAATATCAGTGACTTAGGAGACTCACTCACTTAGGATGCTATGAGAATCCAGATAAGCTCAATTATTGCGTTGCCGTCTCTTTCACTTTTTGGTCTTCTCCATATAGTACAAAATAATTAAATAAATACAAAATCCATGAAATGTTATCTTTTGTGTTTGTTTTCTCAAGAATCAAAATTAATAAAATTTATAGTATTATAAAAAATAAAAGTTTGATTTAAATCAAAATTGAACTTTTAATAGTAAAATAACTCGAGAATATTATATTTTAATATACTTTTACTAAATAAAAAATGTTTGGGTTCAAAATTTAATAATTGAATGGTTGAAAATTGAAGATTAAATTATTTTGAGAGATTGGGACATAGAAAATAATTTTATATTGGTGATGCTGTGATAGTTAGATAAATATGGTTCACTAGCCACTAACAACTACTCAGGTTCATTTCATAAGTTCAATCTTGTCTCTGTATTATTATGAATCACATAAAGAGAAACAACAACATGATGAAGTGTCACAGGTTACACAACCTTAAACTCCACGCAACATCAATATGCTTGATAATGATGCTTTCATTAGCATCCTCAGCGAAGAGAGACGTGGCCGTTTTGCTAGAAGTAAAAAGGAGCCAGCTCAAGGGCTCCGATAATGAGCTAGATGATTGGCTCGACTCGGCTCGAAACGCGCCATGCAGCTGGACTGGCATTTCATGCCAAGATGGCACAAACGAAGTCGTCTCGATAGACCTCTCGAGTTTCAATCTTTACGGTCAATTCCCTGCTGATTTCTGCCGGATTTCAACTCTACGGAATCTTAACCTCTCAAACAACTCCCTCTTCGGGACCTTGAATTCCTCTGCCTTGTCTCTTTGTTCTCATCTTGTTTCTTTGAATATATCATTGAACTATTTTGTAGGTTTCTTGCCCGAACTTCAAACGACGTTAATTAACTTAACGTCGCTTGATGTTTCGTACAACAATTTCACGGGTGAGTTTCCTTCAAGTTTTGGTTACTCGTTACCGGAGATTCAACTTCTCCATTTGGAAGGGAACTTGTTTAACGGCTCGATCCCCGGGTTCTTTTCGAATCTCACCACCTTGACTCATTTGATCTTTTGTTTTAATGACTTCTTTCCGAGTCAGTTGCCTTCGGACATCGGGAGACTCACCAAGCTTGAGTCTCTCGATGCCCGAAGCACAAACCTCATCGGTCCAATTCCAAACAGCATCGGGGGACTTGTTTCTATTAAAGTGCTCGATTTCTCCAGCAATAACCTCAGCGGTAAGGTCCCGGCAACTATTGGGAACTTGAAAAATGCTGAAAATATTCAACTATTTTCTAACGGACTTTCGGGGGAATTGCCAGACACTTTCAGGAATCTTACGTTGTTGACATGGTTCGATGCTTCCGAAAACAATTTGTCTGGTAGAATTCCGGAAAGTCTAGCTTCTCTGGATTTATTGTCTTTCAATCTGAACGACAATTCATTGGAAGGTGCAATTCCAGAGGTCGTGGCTTCCAATCCGAATTTGCATGAATTTAAGGTATTCAACAACAAATTAACAGGTTCAATACCATTTGATTTGGGTCTGAATTCGGAATTAGTTCATTTTGATGTTTCCATGAACAACTTGGAGGGTCCATTGCCACAAAAATTGTGTTACAAGAAGCAGCTTCAGGTATTAATTATTTTCGGGAACAAGATCTCAGGTAACTTTCCGGAGGTATATGGTGAATGCAGTACTTTATCACGCGTTCGAATGCAGGATAACGAAATTCTGGGTAAAATTCCTGAAGCTTTCTGGAGAATATCCGGGATTGAGCACCTTGAGATGAGTAACAATCATCTTCAAGGTTCCATTCCGCCTTCCATTGTGGATGCGGAGTTACTGAAGCAGCTTTTGATTTCGGGGAACGATTTTTCTGGAGCACTGCCAGATGTTATTTGTAATTTGAGAATGATGGCAATTGTAGATATCAGCAGAAATCGATTTTCAGGCCAATTGCCTTCTTGCATTGGTAATTTGAAGAAGTTGCTAAAGTTTGATGGTCAAGAAAATGAATTACATGGAGAAATTCCAAAGCAGATTGGTTCTATGTCTGAGTTGACGGAGTTAAATTTGTCACATAATCAATTGTCAGGTAATATTCCCCGGGTTCTTGGTAGTATGCCTGTATTAACTTACTTGGACCTATCCCGAAACTCGCTTTCTGGGAGAGTTCCTGAGGAGTTACTCAAGCTCAATCTGAATAAATTCAATGTATCTGACAATAAGCTTGAGGGTGAAATCCCAAGTGGTTTTGATAAAGCAGTGTATTGGTCTAGCTTTAATGGCAATCCAGGTCTATGTAGCTCCGGGATTAGAGGTTTATCTTCATGTACAAAAGCTAAGCCTGCAAGCTTCTATATGGTAGCTGTGTTGTCGGTTCTTGCTGTTATTCTGCTCGGGTCATTGATCTGGTTGTTTATTAAGGCCAGGGCATTTAGGAATAAAATGAGGAGATCGTGGAAAATCACCTCTTTCCACCAAGGCCGTTTCAATGAGCATGATTTATTGTCTGCTTTGATTGAAGAAAATCTAATAGGAAAGGGAGGATCAGGCCTGGTTTATCGAGTCAGGTTCAAGAACGGACAGACTGTGGCAGCCAAGAGACTGTTTGGTGTCCACAAGAAACCTGAATCTGAAGAATCCTTCAGCTCTGAGGTTGAAACATTGGGGAAAATTAGGCACGGCAATATTGTGAAATTGTTGTTTAGTTGTATAGGTGATGACTTCAGGGTATTAGTCTACGAGTACATTGAGAATGGGAGTTTAGGCGATGTCTTGCACGGTGAGAAGGGTGGAGTATTGTTAGATTGGCCTACAAGGTTTTCAATTGCAGTCGGAGCTGCACAAGGGTTGGCTTATTTGCATCATGATTGTGTGCCCTCAATCATTCATCGCGATGTAAAGTCTAACAACATATTGTTGGATGAAGACTACAGACCAAAGGTTGCTGATTTTGGCTTAGCAAAGATTCTGGAAAAAGATTTGGAAGATGATCCAATCATGTCTCGTGTTGCTGGTTCCTATGGCTATATTGCTCCTGGTAAGATCCATTTTCCTTGTTCTTGGTAATTTTCCTAGCAATTTCATATGCATACTCATTCTGAATGTTAAACCTCCAAATATTTACTGTTAGGTTTATTATTGAACTGGTGGTCTATGTTACCATATAGTTATCTTGTCATGTACTATAGCTTAAATATGTTTAACTAATACACTAATAGGGTGCTCTCTGTCACAAGCAACATTTTTCTTGTGAGAGTCGCTACTATATGTGGTGTGTTTGCATACAATTACATCATGCATATGCTAGTGGTTGGCTTGATTTTTACCACGACCTCCTAACCTTTAAAAAGGAAAGCTCGTTTAACGTACGCTATTATTTTCTTTCAAATTCAATGTATACAATTTGAGCGCCTTAACCATCTAGAATTTGTTGGTGAACAAATATTTTTGTTTTGCGCCTTTTTCGACAAGAAATTCTAGTTCCGCGCTTGATTTAATGACTTGAAAGTTGCAATTAAATACCCTTTAAGTTCATAATTCTATGCACTTCATTTGCGCAAGACTATACACGCACGCAAGCAGTAATCAGGATGCGTGAATTTACACATTTTCACTTTAATGAGGGACGACCACCATATTTGTCCAAACGAAATACACACGACCACTGCAAATGTCAAGTTTTTAACCTAACTATTTGATTTTCTGTAAGTTTGAGAGTGAAAATAGGTATAGGTTGGTGTTAGATTGACATGGAGTAGGAACTATGAGGCAAACTAATATTATTAATTTCTTGCCTGAATTCTTTAATCCAGTTATCTTAAAAAAAATAAGTGTTCAAGCTTAATTTGAGCCAAGTACGGTGTTATCAGAGACAGATGTTTTATAACTGCAAGGCCGGGTAATTACCACAGTACTCTCGATAGCAGTACAAAAAAAATTACTCGAGTTTTGCTCGGTTAACCTTGACAGGGTTCTCGAAGCCCCGGATTTTTCAGGCAGTGTGGTGCAGATTGCCAATCCTTTATGGTGAGCAATTTTTTGTATTTAAGAAAATAGTATTTTATTTTATACAATATACAATATTTTAAGAAAGTAGTATTTTATTTTATACAATATTTTAAGATTTTTTTTTTTGGTATTTGAAGCCCAAATTCATAAGAAAGTAGTATTTTATTTGATGCAATATACAATACTTGATTTTATTTTTTATCGAGTAATATGCGAGAGGATACCGGGTTACTCGATAAGGTATCGAGTAAAAAATACAAGCGGTTATCGGGCAGGTAACACTGTTCAAGCTATTCACTTCTAGAATTGTTTCCTGCCATTATTTTGGTCGTTAGAGCCAATGCATTTAGTTCTCGTTTAATTAGAATTGGTTGTTTTTAGGATTACAGCCTACAAAGTTCATACTCTTCTCCAGTTTTAATATTATATAAACATCGAGGTTTATTTATTGCATGTACTTGCGTGGAACATGTGAGATATCATCATATAGTTCAACAACTGGCACCTAAATTACAATCAACTACTTCTTTTGGTGATGCCATTTAGAATAAATTATTAATCAATAGGATTAACTTATGACTTCTTGTCCTATTTTCTATCAAATCCGTTCATCATTTTGTCACTATGTGTTTGTTAATAAAACAAGTGATGGCACAGCATGTGTGACCAGCTTTAGTTAGAATTGTCAAAAAGAAAGAGACAAAGCAAACATTAAATGGCATCAATTTTGAAGATACCAGTAGAAGACTTGGACCAGTTTCTATAGTCCAAGTAAACGACTAATAAAGAGCGCTATTGTTTCCACAAAAGATAAGAATTGTGTGAAAGCAATTGTGGTGGTAGCTTTGATTTCTTTGTCATTTAGTGAAATATAATTGTTGCAGATGTAGTAACTATTTGAACTTCAAGGTCTTATTTGTCGTTTTTGTTGTTTCTTGTGTGCAAGGAAGAAGACACATATTATTGATTATTTAATATCTTATTAATTGCAGAATATGCATACACGATGAAAGTAACCGAGAAAAGTGATGTTTACAGTTTTGGTGTTTTGTTATTAGAGTTGATAAGCGGTAAAGTAAACGATATGTTTGGCGAAACAGGTTGTGTGAGAATTTGTGAAACTGCTGAATCTACGGCCGCCACGATCGAGCAAAGTGATTACAGACCCAAGATTAATGAAAGTTGTTCAAATTTTTGATCAGCCCAATTGATCCATCACCATATGATTATGCTGAGATTAAGAAAGTTTTGGATTTGGCAGTTTCTTGCACATCAGCTCTTCCTGCAGACAGGCCTTCTATGAGAAGAGTTGTCGAACTACTGAAGGAGAAAGAACTCGATCATGTCTTTTCAGTAAATGAATTTGGTATTTTCATGTTACATTTCAGATTCTGTTTCCCTTTTGGTTTGCTACAAATTCAAGAAGATGTGCAGGTTTAGGTAGAACTTGAACTAGTTTAGGACAAGTTTGCAATAGAAAGTAGCAATAATCTAGTTTTACTGTACTTTGATCCTTTTCTGTTTCTGATCTTAAAAATGATCAGGTTTGTTTGATGGAACATTGGGTGAATTTATCATCAAGATGTGATCTCTTTATTTTGGTATCATATGTGATCTAACTGACAATGTACTGGTGATACTATTCAGGAACCAATCGTGTCCCCTGATCAAGTTTATTATTCTAAAACTAAGTTTAATTTTGATTATTGTTATGCTAACTCTAGTGGAAAAATTTTGGTTATTCTGCAACAATGTGTACAATATTAGTATTATTCAAGATGACATTCAACATCTTAATGTTAGTTTAACTTATGTTGATTCACATCTGCCGGACATAACATATGTATGCCCGTGATCTCAGCCAAGATTACTACGGAATACTCTTTATGACCTTTCAAAAACTATCCTCCATTGCTGGTTGTGAGACACTTTAATTAACTCTTCAAGTTAGAGTGGTACCTGTTATAAATGGCAGGCTAATAATATACCCCGCAAATATTGAAATGGTTTATAATTAGGAAAATTAAATATTGTTTTCTTTGGAACATGCTATAAATACCCCCTATTTCTTCGTTGTATGATGCACAGAAACTTAAAATGATAATCATATTAGCGATTAAATATTTTATTATTCTTAAATTTATTATTAGATATCCGGTTTTACTACAAGCGTTATATTGATCGTCTCTATAGTAGAAGTTCTTTTCTATTTAGGTATATTATATCCTTTATCACTTTGATGTTTATTTTGTTGTTTATATGTTTCACACTTATTATAGATAAGCCATGATATAGCAGTATTATATGAGTCTATTAGATATATGCGAGTATTCTATAAATGGGCGTTTGACTATTACTATCACCCGTTGAAAATGCTTAGTTTATATCAGTGTTCTATAACTTGAGCTAACATAGATAATATGTCAAGTATTCATGATCAGGCGTTATTATTTATTATTTATTTATTATTTAATGCGTTGCTTGCTCTTGTTGCCAATGTAATACAAGTCGGTGACATAACTAGTAGTTTTTTATTATTGTTATTCTTTTTATCTTTTTATAAGAAGCGGCAATCACTGGTGATGGTTGTTTTTGATATTTTTTATTTTCTTATTATGACATCTCGATCTGATCTATAATAAGAGTGAATATGGAAAAGCGCATCGTCAGTCTTTGCTAATAAGCATTTTAGTGGAAGTTAAATCTATACTCGTGTTGTTTATTTAGTTACTAACTTGGTGGAGTATAAACACCCACACTTATATTATTATCTCTATTGTGTCATCTTATTTTATTTGTTATTGACATGAATTATTTGTTTACTAACCATGTATTATATTGCTCATATATTATTACATTGCTTGATCATTATGGCATTCTAACGACTAAATCATATTTCTTTTTAAAATGTTTTCCTTCCATTTTCTGCGGTAATGGTGATAAAATCTTGTTTTCCTCCTCAAGCGATCGTAGCAGTAATAAGCGGTAACAATAACGGACACTTCTCAAAATTTCCTCTATAAATGCCCATTCCTTGCACATTTCTAAACATCTTTACCGAAGTATTTTATAAGCGATTCAAAATGGCAAAATATTTTTTAGTGTTTGTCACTATAATGGCCTCTCTCTTTTCATAATTGGTTTTATTAAAGTTGGAAAGAGATAGGTAAGGAATAGAAAACATTTTAGTAATTAACATTTACTATTTCTAATCTTAGCTTGGATTGTTATTTTTTGTTTAGATGGGAATTTCCATGAAGAATGAATATGGTATTTGAAATTGAATAAGACTCAATCTATGTGATTCTGAATCTATAATGAATAAAATGTCATTTTTCCTTATTGATTCTGTTTGTTTGTGATTTAGATATAGCAATGCTCAACTACTATAAAGCTCAACTTCGGCTCCTCACAAGCCTCAAAAAAGACAACTACATGTCTTGGGCAAACAAAGTTATAAGATATCTCAGAGATGTAAGAACTGAAAAAATTCTACTTGAAATAGATAATCTGCGGGAAACATGTCGAAATAGTTGGAAAAACGGAAAAAGCAGAAGAAGAACTTTACATGAAAAAATCTAAAGCCATAAAACTAATGATGGATCATCTTGATGATGCTCTACAATTAGAATATCTGAATGTAGAGGATCCTAAGTTCTTATGGGATGAACTCAAAGAAAGATTTGGATACCCAAGGGAAGTTCTTTTACCTGCAGCAATCGATGAATGGAACAAACTGAGGTTCCAAGACTTTAGAAGTGTCGTTGATTACAACTCTGCCTTGTTTAAAATTGTATCACAATTAGAATATTGTGGTAAAGTTGTAACTGAAGGGGAAAAATTAGAAAAAAATTTCGCGTTTCATGCATGCAATATTGCAGAATAATATAGAATCTCTTGGGAATATAAAAATATTCGAAATTGGTGCGTGCCCTTTTGATGTAAAAGAATAATGAAGTTTCTTTGAAAAACCATCATATGCCCCACTGGACAATGATATTTCAGTAAATCTGCTTGACTTTTAAGGGTCGTGCTTTGGTGATCGATTCGGAGACCAGAGGCCGTGGTAGAATTAGGTGGGCCGTGGTTTAGGTGAATTATGTGATTTGTGTTACGGATGCGGAAAGAAGGTCATTGGTCTAGAGGTGTGTAGAAACGCTAGAATATCTTTGTAAAAAGGTATATAAAACATACAATAGAAGAAAAGGAAATGGAAAGAAAAGGAGGTCAACTTTAATGAACATGAACTGAGGATGACTTCTGTATATCTTGAGGTCCTGTGAGACTTGGTGATGGAACAAATGAAATGAACTTACGTTAAATAAAATTTGATGATGGAACTCTTTATGTTATGCTTAGAGTGCTTCGTTAATAAAATAAACTAAAATATGAGATTTTAATTTTCGTGAATTTGGAACCGCTAAAAATTTCATGTTCATAAATGTTAATGTTGGATTGGTGTATCGAGATAAATTAAAAGCGAGAAGTATCGATCTGAATAAATGTTCGGGTTATACACCGGTGGGCTATTAGGCCAACCCCAAACTTCTTAACTATCCAATAAGCCCAAACAAAACTTAAAAAGCTCATTTCAGTGTCTTCCTCGGCCATGACTTCCAGCCAGAGAAATTCTGATTTTTTCGTTTCTTCTTCTTCAAATTTCTCTCCATCTCAAACTTTAACAAATTTTTTGAAACTTCCTTTCATCGTCCTAAATCGTTTAAAGGTAAAAGGTTTGATCTTGTTGAATATTTTGGGAGATCGCGGAGTTGACTTTGTTGACTTTTTATATTTTAAATTTTATTGCTCAGTGATTGATTCTTGGAGTTGTAGATTAGATGTTGGATTGAAATATATATGTTGTTTGATGAAATTTTTAGATTTTTAGAGGCGGTGACTTTTTTGAATTTTGGGTTGACTTTTGGTTACGGATGAATTATTGAATATAATTATTATCCTAGGCCTAAATTGTAATATATGATTAATAATGATCTATGTTGGGGAGGTAGAAAGTGCCGTTATAGTGAAATTGACTTCGGGTGATCGTGAGTTGACTTCGCTAAAATGTAATTGGTTAATGTAAATAAGTTAGTGGACCGTTATTGTGATTGTTTTGGAATAAATATGAATTATAAGTGTTGGAGTGATAGGTTGGAATTAATGCGTGGATTTTGGGTAATCGCGAACTTAGGGATTGAGGTTGCAGTGCATGTGATAATTACAAATCGGAAAAGGTGGGGAGGTGGAATTATTGGAAATTATTTACTTGGAAATGTTGGGAGTTTGAATAAGATATAAATTTGATTATCGAATTTAGTCAGGAGTAGCGGGTTGGTCATCAATTGTTATTGAAACATAATGACAATCTTTCGTAAACTATAAGGACTTTATAACGGAAATGGGTTAAAATTAAATGTTAAATTGGATAAGGGAGTTGAAATAGTTTACAGGGATTTGTGATCTTATTTTTTTTGTAATGTATACATTAGGACTACAAGGAATGATGAGAACCGGCGTGAGGATCGATTGGCCTTACTTGGGCGGTAGTGGTACTAGCCAAGTGGGGAGATTATCACTCGTTTGTTATCTGTTATGTTTAGAGTGTAGGGTATGGTAAATTGGTTGTGAAGTGTATCGTGTTATGAACTTATACGTGTGTATAGCATAGTTGTGAGACATGAAATGTTGACTTGTTTTGGGTAGCATTAGATGCATTATGGTGGTTATTATTTGATGTTCATGTTTGAGTATATTTATGTGCAACGTATTTACAGTATGTTTATGTTGAGTGTATTCGTGTTTGGTATATTATTTATGCTTGGGCCAGATAAGGAGTATATCATCATTTGAGTATAGGTTTTGTTTGAATTTGTGTATTGTGTGTGATATGGATGCTACTTTGAGACTATTGTGAGTTGGTTATGTTTGACATTGTATGTGTGATTTGTGGTGTGTGATTGAGAGGTTGAGATGATGTGGGGTGTTAGCGAAGGGTGTGCGGGAAAGGATGAATTATTATATATGTTGTTGTTGGGTGTTCGAAGGGTGAGCCTTCCGGGAAAAGGATGAATTGTTATATCTATGTTGTTGTTGGGTGTTCGAAGGGTGAGCCTGCCGGGAAAAGGATGAATTGTTATATATTATGTGTTGTGGTTTCATTTTTGGTATTCATTGGTGTGATTTGTGATATTAATGTGTTGGGGTGAATTTAGTTTGGTTACGTGATGTGAAATATGGCTGTGTGTTCACGTAAGTGAGTTAATGCAGTGTGCTTTTACATTTACGATGGGTATCTGTTATGATGCCTTGAATAGATGATATTTTACGTATTATATTTGTGTAGCGTAATTACCACGTCCTATTACTAGAGACCGATGTATATATATATGAATAATATTGTATTTATCCCGTCTTGTATCTTCGTTGTTTGAGTAAGTTACGATCCGGGTGATCGTTCCACTATCTTTGTCCCGGTACCCCTTTCCGCGCCAGTTGGCCAGTGCCACTGAGCAGTTGAGTTGCTGAGTGTCCGTTGGCTCACTTTTTAGGTGAGAGAGGCGGGTGCATTAGGATCTCGGCAATCCTCACCATTGCGATGTAAACGGTTTCTTTCTACTTTTTTAGTTGGAGAAGTTGGAATTTGTAATATATTTTGTGATTGATTGTGTGACGTGTTATGTTTTTGGGTTTGGCTAGAAATGCCGATGGTTAAATGTATGTAATGATGTTTTTCGATTGTGAAATTGACTTTTTATTTACCAATGGGGTTCTGCCTATGGGTTTTTAAAAAGCGGGTTTTTTTGGTCAACCATCGATTGGTGACGCTTTCCGGATATCTGGAGTTGATATCGGGCGTGCGACTCGAGGCCGGGTCGTCTAATTATCAGGTAATAGGTTTCCGTTTTAACTGGGTTCTGTGGTGTGTGCTACGTCTAAAATTTTGTGTCATGAGTCTTTTATGAGTCTAAATTATTTTTATTTTCTTTCCGTAGACTGTCTGAGGATGCCACCGAGAGTTGAGTTGCGCAGATCGAATCGCGGACCCGTTAGGGGTAGAGGTGCTTCTAGAGTAGAGGCGGAGGACTAGTGTGGTGGGGTGATGCCGGAAGAGGCCAGGTGGA
>JADFUC010001349.1:0-12083 GCA_019722365.1 Lithospermum erythrorhizon
ATCCAGTACTTCGTTCAGTTACGTATTGCTCACCTTTTCTTCTTAGTTAGAACAGAAAAAGGAAGGGTACAGCTGGTTGGATCCAACCGATTCTTGAAATAAACAACTCACTTTACTCCCTTTCCAAAAGATCAATACACCAATCACTACACTTAGATTTATTGATTTGTTGCTAAATATCGGTATTAACTTGAAACTCCGGCGGATGACGCTGGCCCAAAAGAAACAGAAAAGAATCGGTTACATTTTTCATATGATCTCCTCTTATCTCTTATATAGACTAAAAAACCGAACAGAGTTCTTTTTTTATTACCTCTTTTCTTCTTTTATTCTACTTGTTTATTTTATTTCCTATTTTCAAATCGAGTTAAAGATTAAAGAATATTTGAATTTTAAACTACGAACTGCCCCTTTTGTTATGTTACAATACAACATTTCCCCAAAATTGTTTTCCTTGGACTACGGGCGGGAAGGATGAAGCGGTTGGTATACTAATTCCTCACCGCAAACCAGCCCTTCCGTAGGTTATTTTCTCAACAGATACGTAATTGCTTAGGAGTTTAATTTGGATATAATTCGAAAAGCAAACGACAAGTCAAGCCAAAAAATATGAAAAATAAAAATTTTTCTTCTAGATAAACAAAAGGATTCGCAAATAAAAGTGCTAATGCTACAACCAGCCCATAAATTGTTAAAGCTTCCATAAACGCTAGACTAAGTAATAAAGTGCCTCGTATTTTTCCCTCAGCTTCAGGCTGTCTCGCGATACCCTCTACAGCTTGACCCGCGGCAGTTCCTTGACCAACCCCAGGTCCAATAAGCAAGCCCTACAGCCAATCCAGCAGCAATAACAGAAGCATGAAATCAGTGGATTCATGATAAGTTCCTCTCTGTTACCAAAAAAAAAGAAATGGTTAATGATACAATCAACCAACAATTATGACTTAATTATTCCGTCGCTAGGATTCATCCAGTCGAAGTAACTAACTCGAATTGAAGTAATCTAATTAGATTGTTGAATCGCCGGAACTACTTCTATTTTTTTTTAGTTTGTATCCGCAGAGTCCTTGCGAACCTATACAACTTCTGCTCTTCCATTTTTTGGTTGCGAACTGTTATTTGAATTATTCCACCCTTTCTTTATTTCATCTGTTTATTAATGGAATTCACAGTCATAATGAAACAGAAGACTTTTATTGACTATTGAAATCCCTATCTCAAATTTCACAGTAATAAAACAAATGAAATAGATTCTTAGTTCATATATAACAAGTCAATATCTAATATCACATATACATGTTTTTCTTCTATAACGTAAACAAACTAGTTATTCATCTTAAATTGAATTGGATTCATGAATTAAGTATCGAAATAACTATAAAAGTTAACTTATAGCCATTCAATTACATTACATATACCTGGCTATAAACCTATCTAACAAAAATTTGGATGAATCAGAAATTCTTTTCTTTATCATTATTCCCACGGATACAAGCGAAATGAAAAAATGGATTAAGCAAATTATTGCAGAGAAATCGAATTATTGATTGATCGTTGGATTTTTTATTTATATTATTTCTAATGTAGCCAGCTTTTGTTCAATTCTTGAACAAAAAAAAACGAAACAGAATTGTTTCGCCCTTTTTTATTTAAAACACCATATAGTAAGCATATACTACAGAATTCTTATGCAAAATTCAAACTAAACTATTATTATTTGAATAGTTTGAATAGGCTTACCAACATAAAACGAATACTCATTGAGAGGTTTATAAATTAAACGGACGGGGGAGTTTAGGAAAAAGATCTTTTAGATCTCTTTCCTTTCTTTTACAAAGTCTCTATATGTATCATAACTTTTTATATTACTCTGGGTGTATATACCCTAATTGGATATTTAGTAGTAAATGCCATATTGAGCCGCGCATATAGGCTAAGCTAAAAAAGACCTTATTTCAATGATGGCCTCCATGGATTCACCTATATACGCCGCAGCTAAAGTTGCAAAAATAAGAGCTTGAATACCACTTGTAAATAATCCAAGGAACATGACAGGTATAGGAACCACTAAAGGTACTAAAGAAACAAGAACAACAACAACTAATTCATCAGCTAAGATATTCCCGAAAAGTCGAAAACTAAGTGATAAGGGCTTTGTGAAATCTTCTAAGATGTTGATTGGTAAAAGGATTGGGGTTGGCTGAATATATTTCCCGAAATAACTTAATCCCTTTTTGCTAAGACCCGCATAGAAATAATGCCACTGAGGTAAAATAAAGCTAAAAAGCAACAGTAGTATTTATATCATTCGTGGGTGGCTAACTCTCCATGAAATAGTGTATTATTTCCAAGGTAAAAGAGCTCCTGACCAATTAGAAACAAAAATAAATGAAACATAGTTCAATAAAAGGAACCCAAAGGACCATACTCTTCGCCAATTTGCGTTTTGCCCATCTCGAATGAATTCAAGAACATATTCGAAGAAATTCACCTTATGTCGGAATAGATTTTGTGGAGTTACGAACAGCTATGGCAGCTAGAACCTAATAAGATAGCAGTACAACCCAAGAAGTAATAAGTATGACCGTGGACTCAAACCCCCTATTTGCCAGCCAAAATGTTGGCCCTACTTCCACACCGGATATATCATATAACCCCTTTAGTGTGTTGATGGAACATGATAGAACGTTCATATTGCCCTCTAAAAAAATCAAACTTTAAACAGAATTTTTTGATTCAACCACCTTTTTGCCTACTTGAATCGGATATTTTGAACTAATAAATTACATAATAAAAACAGAATGCCCACATAGAACATCATGCCCAGACCGATAAACTATTCATACCAAAAGGGTTATATATCCATTGATAAGTTGTGAAAGTTTAACCATAAATAATCTCTTAACCAACCCATCCAAATAAGTGGATCCCAGTTCTTTTTCTTTCTTTTGAAATTAAGAAAAAGAAAACTATTCAGAAATCATAAGGACTTCAGTAAGTTATTTATCTTATTATTAATCAAAATTTCTTATATAGCTAGAACGCCCTTCACAAATTGCAAATATAATTTGTTAGGGAATTAATCGGATTGAAGATATAGCGTCATGTTTGCTGGAATCCGAAATATCTGCGAGGTCGGGGTCACAATTTGTATCAGATTAAACAAATTGTTAGATTCCCAAGTGATACACTCTCGCAGGCCGTATGTTCTTCATTGATGCTGATCGACGATGAAGATACAATATCCAGGTAACCCTGTCATATATTTAATTCCCACTTAGATATGTTTGCAAGCGGGATAATTGTCTTTTCAGCATAGCTTCATCTCTTTTCGGAAGACGATTGAATTTCCCGTTTTTGTTCCATTCTTAAATTTTGAACTTATAAAGCCTGGTTTCCGTAGTGGACCAATTCGTTAACATACCGCCAAGCCATTTTTTATTAACATGAAAATACCGGGCCCTTATTTTGGCCACGCTACTGAATCAGCTGCTTTATTTTTAGTACCAACAATTAGAATTGTTTTCCCTACTTGCCGCATCAAAAATCAAATCACAAGCTTCTGATAAAACGAGCAGTTTATTAGATTTATAATATGAATACCTTTACGCTTTGCAGAAATATAAAGGGGCCATTTTTAGGATTCCATTTCCTAGTACCATGGCCAAATGAACTCTACCTCCATCATCTCTTCAAACGGATGTTCCAATATCTTCTTGTCATTTCTCCCCACCTCTTTCTTTTGGAAAAAAGAGAACCCTGAACTGAAATAAATAATTGTTGACAGACCTTCTCTTCTAAATAGATTGGCCGTAGATAGACAACTAGCCATTATTCCTTTTTTATTCATTATTATCTTTTCATTATTTTTTGATTACCAAATCAAATGATCCCGAATAGTGAAAAGGATGAATCACTCTTAAGGAGTCATTAATCCTATAAATGATTGTTCTAATTGTATCATGGGAATTCTTTGATAAAGGACGAATCAAATAATTTTCTGTCAGTCTCTAACAAAATATCTTGCACCTCCCCTGAATAGATTCTTTTTTTTGTTTCGAAAGATGTTGTTATATTTGTTTTGAAGTTGAAAGTACTAATCCTTTGAATCCGGGCGCAACAGGTATCATCCCCCCAAAACAACGTTTCTTTCAGACCCTTCAACCCAATCAATACGGCCCCGGAAAGTTCCTTGGCTGCTAAAAACGAGCGGTTTCTTGAAAACTCGCCTCAGATATGAAACTTTGAGTATTGAGTGATGCTCTTGTTATTCCCAATAAGACGGCTCGGTAACAGATCGCTTCTTCTAAAGCACGCCCCATTCGTTCCGCTCGTAACAATCCAATTAGTTCTCCGGGTAAAAAAACATTAGACATTCCATCTTCTGAAACCAAAACCTTTGATGTTATTTGACGTACAATAATTTCTATATGCCTATTGTGAATATGCACCCCCCTGAGATCCGATAAACTTTTGCTTATCTTATTAACCAAAGAGATACGGCTTTGCACTATAGTTAGTTCAGCGCAATCAAAAATCCCCAGGGAATTCCAAGAATTCTTGTTATACATTCGTTCCAAACCTCAACCCTTTTTTCTAGATTCATCGATATTGAATCGATCGAACGCACTTCTAATACCTGTTCCACTTTTGGAAGACCCTGCGTTATATCACCAGATCTCGATTTTTCATAAATAAATGTAACTAGTGTTTGTCCTTCGTAAAGGATTTCCCATAATGGCCATGAACGGATTTGCTCAGGGGTGGCCAAAAAGGCCAGCGGATCGTATTACTATAGAGTCGACTTGAATAAGTATAACTGACCCGATTTTAGGCGGGGTCTTTTTTTTTGGCTATACATACATTTTACAAAATCAACTGCCCAAGACTCATTATTGTGGATGTCTTTTTCACAATAATTATGATGATCGAGAAAATACCAATTCAAATGGAGATAGTTAAAAAAATATTATTGGAGAGAGGTCTAGTTATAAATTTTCCCATTTTCATCAATTAAATAATATTGAATTTCTTGAACCATTTGTTTTAAACTGTCAAGTTGCAAATAGTTAGTTATCAATATATGATTATGAGTTAATAAATGATAAAATGAATAAAAATTAGCAATGAAAGGGGCTGTTCCTAAGGGGCCCAATGAATTCCTAATTGGAATTGGAGGATTTTTTTGAATTGATTCTTTTATCACACTGTGATTTTTTACCGGACCCATTCGAAAATAATTGGATGATGATAAAATGATCAACGATTGGCATTCCTTATTTCTATTCAACAACGTATGAATAGTTCCTTGATTTTGTTGTTGTTGGTCTTGCTTTGGAATAGGTGGAAGAAAAGTTGATATTGGTACAATCTGATCCCATTATCAGAGAGAATAATCCTGAATCAGCTGAATCAGACCAGGAGAAAATTCCTTTTCCGATATACGAAATAGGAAATTTCAATAAGTCAATTCTTAAGAAATGTCGAATCAAACCATTTGTCATTATTTGAACAAAGGAAGCGCGGGCTTCTTCGATAGAAGAACTTTTTGTTTCTTGGTCCCAACTCAATACTAAACAAGTCCGAACTAATTGAATACTTGTATCATAAATTCCTCGAATTGGTTTGCCATTTCCATAAAGAATATAATTGACAACTCGAAGTTGCACATCATCCCTTTCTTGCAACAGCTCCGGGGGGAAAAGTGTTGATAAATTTATACCGTCCGTTATTTCATATGTAACCACAGGTCGAACCAAAACAAAATACTTTTTCTTACTAGGTGTGATCCGTTGGACATAGATCCAATTTTCAACTTTTGTGATTCTTTGGAATTTTTTCCCTCCCCAGGTGGTATCAAAACGCCGCTATGTCGGGATATCTTATCTGTCTCGCCCGGAAAATGGATATCTCCAGAAAAAATTTTAAGTTCAATTCCTTTTTTTTTTTTCTCCACCCGAACCAATCCGCCCACTCGGCTTCTTATATTTGAAGTGATTGGGGTAGAAACCCCAACGAGGCTGTTGTTACGTACCATTATGGTAGAAGATCCGGGGAAGATATAGACTTCCTCGGGAATGAAAAAAAACCGATCTACTTTCATTTGGTATTTTGGCCTAAATTCCCCTATTCCTCGATATTCAATCAAATCCTCTTTTTTGAAGATGGAATGCATTTCTATAGTTCCATATTTAGTAATTCCCGATCTTTTTCTTCTGTATCGAGGATCGTCGAAATAAGCAAGAATGCTATTTCTACGGAAAATTCCATTTGTAGGGATTTCAATAGAGATACCTGAACGGGATATTAGTTTGTTCTCGCATTCTTGAGTCCATTGGAGTGGAATGATGAATCTATTTCTTCGCCTCTTTGACAATAAATCTGAGTTATCGTGGAGAATGGGTGAGTATATGATATTACAAGAATCAACGCATATGATTCGATTAAGGTCTGAATAATCAACAATTCTACCTTCTTCTTTACCAGAAAAATCCGAACTAAAGAATTTGTGTATCGCCCGATTGTGGTTACCAAGAGATTAGAAGTCTCTCCCCGCTTGACATAAGGAGAATGCGCGTTTATTTGATCTTGATCCTTGTGGAGTGAGGGGGAGACTAGACTGGAGCTACATGGTCCCCCTAATAATATCCATAAATGACTTGTTTTTGGTAATAGATGAACATTACCATATACTTCTGGTGCATGATACACATCAGTACTCCAGTGCATTTCGCCATCTGAGTCAGAATAAATATGTTTTCGAACCTTCTCTTTAAAATTCAAAGTGGACGTTCCCGCGCGAATCTCGGCAATCACTTGTTCGGATTCTACATATTGATTATTTTGAACTAAAAGAAAACTTTTTTGTGGAATATTCACATTATGTATAATATCTTCACTCTCAATAGTTACATACAAGTCTATAGAACATAAAAAGGCGGGATGTCCATGACGTGTACGTGTCGGATGAACCAAACCCTCATTAAATTTGATTTTTCCATTAGAAGGGGCTCGGGCATGTTCTGCAATACCCCCTGTGAATACTCCACCGGTATGAAAAGTTCTTAATGTTAATTGAGTACCCGGCTCTCCAATTGATTGGCCCGCAATAATACCTACAGCTTCTCCCAATTCAACCAGGTCGCCATGAGTTGGACTCCGGCCATAACATAATCGACAAATCCAAGATGTACTCCTACAAGTAAAGGGAGTTCGAATAGATATTGGTTGTGCTCGAAAAGTTATAAATCTATTTACAAGTCCAATCCCAATGTCTTGATTTCGAGTGGCAATACATCTAAAGTCCATATATATATCATCCGCTAATACACGACCAATTAATGTTTGGGTAAAATCGCTTTCCGGCATCATCCATTTAAGTTCACAGAAATACCCCGGACGCTGCCGCAATCTGTTCGACGTACAACAATGTGTTGAACTACTTCAACAAATCTGCGTGAGATACCCAGCATCTGATGTTCATTACCTTGGTATCAAACGGCCTTTACGGGCTCCGTAGCAAGAAATTATATTCTGTTAAAGAGCTCGCGTAAATTGCTTTGAGAATGGGTAAATCAGTATTTTGCCTTGAGGGTCCGACATTAATCCTCTCATACCTACTAATTGATGTACCTGAGATGCGTTTCCTCACAGCTCGAAAGACATCATGAACTGGATTCAAGGGTCAGTCATCCTAAAATTAAGTTAGAATTTCTTGTCGCAAAATATTCCACTTGTAATACCATATTTTCAATGGATTGGCGTAATTTTCTACCACATGTACATTCCCCATAATGATTTAATTGTTTTTCCAAAATCAAACTTTGTTGTTCAGCATCTTGTACTAGCCATCCTTTTAAAAATTATTGTTAAAAGATCATCAATTCCTAATGAAATGGATGTAGCAGTAGCTTGTTGAAAACCCAGGAGGTTTTGACTTGATCCAAGATGTGTGATATATATGCCATTCGAAGTGATCTATTAATCGACTAATAAGTCGTTTCATGGCAGTTCCGTCTATCACTTTATTTGTGAAAGACTGGGTTGGCGCGTTCACTGCCATAGTACTCATATTCCGCTGAGTAGATTTTGACAATGGTTTGGTCAGTGATTGGGAAAGGCACTTATCTTGATTTTTGATTCGTAGAAATTTCCGAACTATAACCTAGTTGAATTGGAGGCCTGAATTCCTGCCGGTATCATAGAATGACTTGCCTTAGCAATTAGTATACCATATGAACAGGCTTGAAAACCCTGTATGACTTCTTCGATTTCTCGATAAAGAGAAGCCATGACCAACAGTGGTTCGGATGTATATAAAAATAATTTCTTTTTTTATACTTCTTACAATTAGATAGTGTCCATAAATCTCATAATAAGTACCTGAATTCCATAATGGACTTCCGATAGGGTTTCTCGCCAGGAAGCAATAACGCGTTGATCTAGTTGCCACCGGAGCCACAAAGGACTATCTAAATTGATTCGTTTCTGCCGATAAGCTCCAATTGCATCATAAGAATTACAAAAAACGGGTTCTTTCATATAATAATAGTTATTATTGTCATTTTTTTTATTTTGATAGTTTCTGCGATTCAATGGGTTATACCTATTTACACAAATACCTTGACGATTTCCGCTCACGTTAATACAGAATCCCAATAAGCATATCTTTGAGTTGAGGTACGGAAATGGGATCCCCAATAGCTGGAGACAAAAGATTCATATGAAAGAGCATAAGTAAACGGGCCTCCGCTTGAGCCTCCAAAGATAAGGGTACATGAACAGCCATTTGATCCCCCATCAAATCTGCATTGAACCCCTTACAAATAATGGATGTAAACAAATAGTGCGCCCTTCCACTAAAACGGGTTGAAATGCCTGTATACCTAATCTATGCAGAGTGGGTGCACCTATTCAGCAATACAGGATGCCCGTGCATAACTTCCTGAAGTATTTCCCATACGACAGGCTCTTTTTTCCCGAATTTTACTCTTAGCAACTCCTATGTTCAGGAAGCAAGATGTTGTCCTAATTAGACCCCGAATTACAAATGCTGGAAAAGTTCTATTGCTATTTCATGAGGCAATCCACATTGATGTAATGAAAGTGAGGCCCACGACAATGACGGAACGCCCTGAATAATCCACCCGTTTACCAAGCAGAGTCTCTCAGAAATCTTTCCCTCTTTTCCTTCAATTGTCGAATTTGTAAGCTTTATTATGACCGTCCCTCATTGGTTTGTCCGCGGATTCCATTATCAAGAAGTGTATCCACGCTTCTTGTACTAATTTCTCCTGACACATTACTAACTCTCCTGAATTTGTAAGATCTACTTGTTGTTAATAGATCGGTAAGGTATTGTTCCGATAGATGACTCTTCTATAGAGTTCGTTAACATCAGAACTCATTCAGTTTCCCCCATCTATCTGAATGATCGGTCTCAACTCAGGAGAAGAACACAGTAATAGACACAAAACCATCCCATTTCGGTTCTATATTTGTTCGAATAAAATGCTTAGCCAATTCCATGCGTTTAACCAAAAATCCTTTCTTCTTTCCAACTTTCGATCTTCCCATTCATTTCTTGGGCCCCTCCTTCACCTAATTCTTTCCATTCTACGAACGACTTATCTATAATAATAATTTGTAAATCTAGATCAGCTAATTGTTCTCGTACTTGGCGCCTGCTCCAGTAGAGATTTCTCGATTTCGAAAATGTATCGAAACCCTGGGTAGTAAAAAAATTAAGATTACTGTATTTCCAAGATTGGATTTCATACTCGAATGAACCCCGTAATCGTAAGAAAGTAGGTTTTTTAGTTATGGGCCTAGCAAAAGAAAAATTGGGATAGAATCCTATAGGATTTCCCCCCTTCAAAATCGGACGTGAAAGTTTCCTTTCATCCGGCTCAAGTAGGTACACCAAATAAAAAGGAGTTCACTTTCAAATTTTAGAAATAGAAAACCCCCAAAACAAAGGGGCCTACTCCTTACTTTTCGTTACCAGTGAAGACCCAAACAAGGTTTCGTGATTACGTCTTCCTTTTTATTTATTATTTTTATTATTTAGATTTTCTTAATTCTTTATTCCATTTCGGCATAAATCAAATGTGAAATTTTTGAGTAGTCTACTTCCCTTCGAATGAAAAATCCCTTTAATTCTTATAAGATTATAAGAATCTAAGAATTAAAGGATTGGGTCATAAAGATTACTTGTCTATATATTGTTCCATTCGATCTTTTAGGTCCCGCCTTCACCCCGACGGTTATGTTACAATGCCCTTATTAAAGTCTATACGCGATGGATAGACTCCTGTAACCATGACATATTTGCTTACTTGAAACATAATCCCTTTCAAAACAAAAAAATGATTAATTCCAGAAAACACAAAAGTCTTTTTTTACGAGGTACTATACAAATAGAAGTTTCTATTTGTTTGTTACGAAACCGACCATAGATCAATTTCCCTTTTTATTTCGCGGAGTATTGACTACACCCCCAAATTTCACAAGGTTTCATGTTACTCTTCCCAAGCGAAGCGACATGTCAGGTCAGGGCATCCCAATTGGATTGACTGGGATGACGATTTCTTATTCGAATCTGCAAAATCAAATTTCGATCAAATCACACATCGCAGTATATACTAGTCCCTCTAATTCTTTAAGAGTTTTATCTAAAAGATTCGCAATATAACTAGGAAGGCGTTTTAAATACCACACATGGGTTACATCCGAGAATCAACTTCAACAAATTCGACTCCGCACTGTTCACAAAATTTCGGGTCTTCTTTTTCATCTTCGATTACTCGATAATTTCCACAAGCACAAATTCCACTTTTTATAGGTCCAAAAATTCTTTCACAAAATAATCCATCTTTTTCCGGTTTATTGGTTTTGTAATGAAAAGTGTAGGGTTTTGTCACCTCTCCAACTATCTCTCCATTAGGTAAAATTTTGGTGGCCCAAGCGCTTATTTGTTGAGGAGAAACTAATCCAATTTTGAGCTGTTGATGTTTATACCGATCGATCATAGAAGAAAATTTTTGATTCATTCCGATTACGATTAAGCTTCCTTCCTATTAGCAATACGTAATAAAAATGCATTTTGTTGTCGCGGAATCAAGCCGTGACGTTTTTTGTTCGGCGTATTAAAAGCATTAGAATTGCTTGATTTTCTCCAAAAATCATACCCACGCTAATATTTGGGGAACATCAGAAAAACTTCGTCACCGGATTCACGTTCGTATAAGAAAAAGTAAATTTTTCGTTATCGTAGAATCGAGCCGTGGCGTTTGATGTTTTGTTAAAAGCATTAGGGTGGCGGGGATTTTCTCAAAGGAAATCATACCGGCCTTGGCTAATATTAGGGGTGCTCCAGAAAAAAACTTCATGCAGTTCATTCGGATAAGAAAAAATAAATTTTTAGTTGTCGCGGATCGAGCCGTGGCGTTTTGTTTCGGCGTATTAAAAAGCATTGAATTGCTTGATTTTGTCAAGGGAAATCCTACCCACGCTAATATTAGGGGAACATCCAAAAACTTCGTGCAGGATTCGTTAGGATAAGAAAAAACACATTTTTGTTGTTGCCGAATCGGTAGCAGTTTTGTTTCGTTTATTAAAAGCATTAAGTTTTGCTTGATTTTCAAGAAATCATACCCATGCTTTAACATTAGGGAATATAGAAAAGCTGCATGCAGTTCCGTTCGGATAAGAAAAAAATGCATTTTTTGTTGTCGCCAATCGAGCCGTGGCGTTTGATGTTTTCATTAAAAAGCGTTAAATTGGCGATTTTTCTCAAAAGGAAATCATACGGCGCTATTAGGGGAACATCGAAAAAACTCGCCTGATTCCGTTCGGGATAAGAAAAAAATACATTTTTGTTGTCGGCGAGATCAAGCCGTGGCGTTTTTGTTTCAGCGTGGTAAGCATTAGGTGATTTTCCCAAAGGAAATCATACCCGTACTAATATTAGAAGAACATCGAAAAAGCTTCATGCGGAATTACGTTGGTATAAGAAAGATAAAACTTTGTTGTATCGCTTGAATCGAGCCGTGACGTTTGATGTTTCGCGTAAAAGCAATAAA